>SNQJ01S0012733.1:334376-348086 GCA_010110895.2 Picea sitchensis | reverse complement strand
GCTCCCCATTGAGGTGATAGTGGGTGGGGAAGCTCCTGTTACGCCAGTTTGAGCCTTGCCTTCAAGCTACTTAAACCTTTCCTACAAACTGTGCGATAACAGGCCCAAACATTCCTGGTGTATGCACAGTGAATAAATAGATGGTCTGCAGTTTCTGCATCTAAATGGCACAAGTGGCAATAGTTGGGACCAGACCACCCTTTTTTCTAGAGAGTGTCCCAGGTGTTTAATTTGTAAGTTGCCATAAGCCAAGTGAAGAATTTTATTTTAATTGGGAGATGCCAGGACCAAAAATGAAATCTCCAGCCTTTGATGTTAGAGTGCCAAAGTGTATTTGCGATATCTGTATAAAAATTGTGTGCAGTGATATGACTAGTGTGATCGCCCCCAATCCATTGAAGAGTGTCTGTCGAGTCAGTCAGATGTATGCCCGATAGTGTAAGGGCCATACAAAAATTGTTCCAAATAGCAGCGAGATCAGATCTGAGACCAAGGGCGGCACTGCTAATCCAGTAGTCTGGAGAGTGCGCAGAGTTTGATCAGGCTCTGGCTTGATATAGGAAATAGATATTCTTTTTGTGTAGTTGTATGACCAGATCTGGTGTGAGGAGTGATGATTTGCCTAGACCAAGAATTCAATATTGCCCAAGTTGGATGGAGGAGCCTGTTCCTGGAGACCAGCAAAGCCTGCGAGAGACCAATGTTTTTTATTTTGATAAGTTCCTCCAAATGTAGGATGAGGATCTGATAGTCATGTTGTTGTCAATCTCATAATGAAGCCAAGTGTTGACAGAGAGGTGCCTGAGGTATTTTTCCATAATAATTGAGTGCCAAATGCCTGGGATTGTCAAGACGTGCCAGAGTGAGGAAGCCTCGAGTGCAGAGTTGAAATGATGTAAATTCTGAAACCCCCAACCACCTTTAATTTTTGGTTTGGCCAGTAATTACTAGTTGCAGAGATGTTGGCGATGGTGGCCAGTGCAACCCGACCAAAGAAAATTATAGAAGAGTTTGTGAAGGGTATTCAACACTGTGGCATGTATAGCTGCAAGAGCCATCCAATATACATGTTGTCCTTCAAGCACTGCTTTTATGAGAGTGAATCTGACACCCAAGGAGAGCCACCGCGTGCACCAGTGGCCTATCCTATTTTGGACTTTTGTAATAAGCCAATTCCAGTTTGCTGATTTGTAGGAATTTATTTTTAAAAAATAGCCTAGATATGTTAGCCCAGATGAAAGATGTGTAAAAGAGTAGGGGAAGATACCTTTGAGCTGATCCAGAGTTTGTTGACGTAGATTGGCAAAATGGAAAGTCGATTTGTCCCAATTGATGGATAGACCCGAAGCTCTGCAGAAGAGATGTAGGATGTCTTTTATCGCTTGCCATTCCTGGATGGAATCAGTCAACATGATGAGGACAACATCAACAAATAGGAGATGTAGAATCTTGATGATCCCGGAGGCCTTTATTCCAGTGATCTTACCTTCTGCTTGGATGGATTTGAGAAGTAGACTCAAAGCTTCCATAGCCAGGATGAATAGCAGAGGGGAGAGAGGGCAGCCTTGTCGCGGACCTCTGCCTATGCGGAAGAAAGAAGAGGGTTCGCCATTAACCAAAATGGCAAGATTAGCAGAAGTCACACAACCCATGATCCACTTTATCAAAGCATGGTTGAATCCAGTCTGAATAAAAATCAAGCGGAGGAAATCCCAGTTGATGGAATCAAAGGCTTTCTTATAACAATGTCATTATGTTTTAACAAATCTAAAATCATAGTTATTTTGTTCTAATTTGATGATATAGGAAAAAACTTCAAGATAATTTTTTTTGTTTAAAAACATATATTACCAATACACTTTGTCAAAATTCACCAATATTTACCATATCCAAAAACTAGTGCACAATCCATTATATTTTGTTTGCATTTAGAGGCATCCAATACAAGCAAAGAGATTCCTTAAATAATATTTTCTCCATAGTGAGATTTCCTTCGCACTCTAAAAATATCATATATTAAAAAAAGATAGCAGCTTACCCACGAGTAATGGATTCTAACCCAGTTATTTTTGGCGATAAGCCATTGATGTAGTCGTTGTAGACCCATGCCCACGCCCACCAATTGACTTCGTTGACCCCTTAGACTAACCTTTCTCTAACTGCCCTATTAATTAGTAAGAGATCCTTGTATGAAATAATTCGATGAATAACTTTTCAAAAACAACAAATGCCTTGCCCTAAAGAACAAGAGTGGATGGTTAAAGCTTCCATGAAGTCATCCGAGAGAACCTCGCTTCAAGGGTGTGATTGGTAACCTCATTTGAAGAATGTCCTACCTCAAGGTCCTCGATCTTTAACCCTTACAAAAACTATCGAAACAACCATTGAATCATCTTATCAAAATGAATCAATTTTTCCTAATAATTCGGTTGAATCGAAAGAATTAACAAATTTTTGAATAGTTTATTTCACTGAATCTAGTAACTATATCTAAAACAATTCATTGATGGTTAGTAAGGGGACAAAATTCCATTGCTATAAAAAATATATTCATATCTTACGTCATTAATCTCTTTCCCTTCTCTTTCTTTCTTTCTTTTATTGTCCTTTCTTCTTATACGTATGTTTCTTATTTTTAGATGAATTCACCCAAAAATCCCTTCTCTTTCTTTTATTATCCTTTCTTCTTATGTGTATGCCTCTCTTCTTTTTAGATGAGGCACGCTCATCTATGATCTAGCCTTTATCATAGTCAACCCGTTTTCATAAAATCTCCAATCTTCATCTATGATATAAACTATCTTTCTCTTTTTATTTTTTATATAAATAAATTATATTAAATAATTTTTAAAATTTTAAAACCTATAAACTATCTTTCACTTTTATTTTTTATATAAATAAATTATATTAAATAATTTTTAAAATTTTAATTCTCTATATATAAAATATTTTAAAGATTAATTTATTTTTTATAAAAATTAATGTTATATATGTTTTATTATTAGACATTTGTAATATTGATAAGTTGGGTATGTGCATCTATCCAAACTATGTTCATGTTAAATGCAAAATGGAAAGGCTTTTATTTTAGCAAAATACCCATTAAACTAATGCACTTATATAACACTATAGTATTTTATGGCTTGCAATATTTGGATAATAATAAGATTTGTTTATGTTTGGATTTTTATGTTTATATCTTATTAGTCCCTGTCGAAGGTGTAGAGGGACTATAGCGATCGATAATTTGTTGACTTTATATTAGTTTGTCGTTTGACCACAAATTTTTGCATACTTTCTAATGTTTGACATAGAGAACTAAAAGCATTATTTTTTTATATAATAAAAAAAACTATATATGTTATGATTTGATTGGATGATAGATTTGAGGTCTTATTGCCAACTTCGCTATTCCCAATGAATTTTATGTTGCCATATCCAAAGTTTTATCATGTATGATACTTTTTTTATTTGTACTAATCATATTGAAATGTTTAGATATCCAAGGTTTATAATGATCGATAATTCCAAAGTTTATAACCTTGTATTGTGATTTATTTTTTTGTTTATGCTACTATTATTTTTATTACTCCTTTGTATTTGTGTTGAAATGTATTGACATTTTTTTGAGGTGCTTGAATAGGCCTGACAACTTAAATGTTTACATGACATGAGGTCCTCAAACAAGCCTAACAACTTAAATGTTTGCATACCGCGAGGCCCTTAGACAACCTGACAACCTTGAATGTTTATCTAAATACGCTTCTCAGAGTACATTTTTCCTCGAAATTTTCCATACAATGTTGCAGTGAATTTGGACAATATTGTTCTCCACCGCCAGTTGAATAGGCATTGTATGTTTCATACTTATTCTAACCTTGGAATGCAATTTCCTCATCGTTGAAGCTACATACATTGTTTACTAGTTCGATGAGTGCTTCTTCTTCACTGGTTTGTCAGTTATTGCTTGTTGTTGTTGTTTGGTTCATAATTCGACTTCTTAGTTGGTTCGTCGGTTGTTGCTTGTAGTTGTTGTTTGGTTCACAATTCGACCTGCGCTTCTGCCTTTCATTGTTTCGGAGTAAGTCTCCATGCCATAGTTTCATTTTCTATTCCTTCTTTGTTGTTCAATGTTTGCAATTTGCAAGTGAAAATGTTTGCTTATTTCTACTGGCATGCTCGTCATATGTTTCAGGTTCCTTCTGTGCTTCGGCTGCAGTTTCGTAATCGTTGGAGATACATATGTTGTTTACCGGTTCGGTGGTTGTTGCTTGTTCGTTGGTTCGTCGGTTGCTGGTTGTGTTTGTTTGGCTCAGGTTTACGATTTGGGGCCCTGGGGCTGCACTTGGGCATGTTCATGCTTTCTCGTTGGTTTTGTGCTTGTTTTTTTCTCTTGTTTACTTTGGCTTTGCAGGGTTGGGGTCATGCGTCGACAATTGGAGCTGTTTTTTTTATTGTTATTATTATTATTATTATTATTTGGGCGCTTTGTGGTGTTCAGCCCCTGCACCCACGAGTGGACATGCGGTTGTGTTATTTTTCGTGTCTGGCGAGGTCGAGATCTGTTCTGCTGTGACATTTTGCTTGTACTTCAGTGTTGACATGATAGAAAATAGTTGCATAAAAAATAGTTCGAGAAGTACATGTGCAATTGCAATATACGTTGTTTTTTTATTAAAATAAAACATGTGCAAGTTGCACTTATAAACCATGTATGGTGGAATGTGCCCATATCACAATACATGTTCTTTATCCTCTACACAGACTGGTGTGACCACGATATAATTTGTCTTGTACTTGAGATATGATATGTACAACAAAGATACTGCAAAATTATATTTCTATGTTTGGAAGCATATATGGATAGTTTGCCACGAAAAACCAAAATCTTGTATTGTGGGCACAACAGTCTGTGTAGAGGATAAATAACATGTATTTCCATGACTTGAAGAATATCTGGACACTTTGCCATGGAAAACCAAAATCATTTAGCTATGACCATGCAATTTGGTAATATTTTGTGGCTTGTAATATATTTTGGGCAAGGAAAAAAATTATATATTTACAACCATGGATGGAGAAAAGCAAAAGTTCATGTTTCTGCCTATCTTTTATTCTATTCGTTCAGTCTCATTTACTGTATGTACATATTACTTGTTCTCCAGTGCATACCAACTTCCATTAATGTTCATTGTATTTTGTGCCTTCCCACATTCAAACAAACATAATAGTTGGAGAAAACGACGGAGTCTTGACTGCATTGGTGGAAGAGGAGATAGAAAAGTACATGCTTGTATTGTTATTTCATATTGCATTGTTTTGTATTTCATTTATTGTCTGTATATGTGTTCACCTAGTTTATTGTATGTAGATGTTGTGTACCTTCCTACATAATACCTTATCTTCATTACATGTCTTCCTACATACTAACTTCCTTCATGTCCGTTGTATTTTTCCTGCATTGCTACATTTAAACAAACATAATGGCTGGAGAGGACAATGGACTCTTTGGCGCGAATGTAGATGACGAGTTACAGAGGTGGATACCTGTACTCTTATTTCATATTCCATTGTTTAGTATTTCATTTACCGTCTATGTATTTGTTGTGCTTGTTCTGCTGCTTTGCACTTTTTTTTTTCTTTTTCTTTTTTCCCTGTATGTATATACTACGTATCTTTTTGCTTATTCTCATGTGAATCGTATTCTGTTTGTTGTTACATTGAAATAAATAGAAGTGTTTTTCTTTCTTTTACATGTCTATCTTCATACTAACTTGCCTTCATGTCCATTGTATATTCGACGTTGCTACCTTGGAAGAAACAGGTTGGTTGGACAAGAAGATGAATTGTTTTGTGCAACAACAGAGGGTTCTATGGTACAATCTTCGAAAAGGTATACCAACTGTGATAGTAAATTAAATATACAAAGCGGGTGGGGGCATATAATATTAGACTAGAAAAAAATGACTTGGCAGCAATGGGCCTTTGTGCCCTCCCCATTTCTACTTTTTCCATTTTCTATTATCCCTTTTGCTTTCTAATTGCTCTACTTAGTGGTCTTTCTGAAAATGCCTTGGTGCACGAGTTGGCGGACTCACGGGTTCACATTTATGGTCACGCTTATACCTTATTCCATACTTACCCACTTTGTCCATTGCGGGTGACGGGCTGGCGGGTTCAAGATTGCTCCCCTGGCTTTCGCGGGTCCGCGATATACAGATTGGCCATCGTGCCCCACCATCACGCCCTATTTATTGTTACACATTTTTCCAGTCAAAAAATCAGAGGCATACAATTTGACCCTCGGGTCCTCATGTTTCCTGAGTATCCCTTGACACCCTATTTCGTATTCCATCTCCTTCCACCCTGCATGTGACATTAAGAACTATTATGGACAATATATAATGCATATGCTTGTTTAGTCCTTTTGATGTTCATCTACACATGCTTGCATAAGAAAAAATTGGACTAGCGACATGGCAATGAGTAGTCAGTCATCCCAAACATCAGCAGACCGACAAGGTCAAAGGAAAATATGTATATATTATGTTCCTAGTATGTTTACCAAACAAATATCCTCGACTATTTATTCATCTATGGCATGGTGAATATGTTGATGTCATCTACAATACATGGTTTGAAGTTCACAACAAGTATCAACAAGTACAAGAGAGACGTCGAACATAGCGCAGGTTCCGCAGACTAAGAGGAGTGGTTGAAAATCTATGGCTCCATAGTTCATCGAAGCTATGCGTCTATTTGTAGATTTATGCCAGTGAAAAAAGAATACAAAAAAATAATGCTCACCAGGTCTAGACTTGTAACACCCAAAGTACTATCAATAGAGGGCCTGAACAGTCGTTGAACTGGACAAGTGTTCATTGGGGACATAATGGTCGTCTATAGCACCTACTTGGACAAGGCAAACAAAACTAGATCCATTATGCGTGCCGACATGACATACAAGGAGGCCATGATGACAATCACACTGACTATTCCTACACAACTTGTCCAGAAACATGCAAAAAAGATATTGTTGGGTAATGGGATATCCATTACAAATTTTAATATATTGCCCAAAATAGTATATGACTGTGGTGATTGTGATTAGATTATTTTGCTCAACGAAACAAGTATTGTGGAAAAATTATCGTTGTTTGTTCAGAATATCGTTTCGTCCTAGACGCAACTATCAACCAGCTTGCACAGAGAAATGATATTTACCCAATCGGAACCATTGGCGCAGCTGTCACACTGGCGAGAAAACTTGGCTCACAACACATTCTCCATATAAAAGATGGAGATTCGGACAACGACAAGGCAATGGTATCGTTCTCCATATCCAGTTTTGTCCTTTACTTTCGCATGTGCATGTATCTCGGGTAAGTTACACAAATATTGCACTGTTCCATGTTGCAGTTGCAATTGTTGGATACCTATTCAAATTTGTTTTCGTCAATGGAACAACAATTGCATAAAGGGCAGTTTCCACTTATGCTCTTCAAAAATATAACAAAGAAAAGGGATGTTAGAGAAAGGATCTTTCTCACAACCCAAGAAACATTTGTAACAGAGTTGCGAGCAGACACAGTACAGGATCTGAAGAAACTAACTAGCTCTACAATTGTTGTGTGTATACATCTATAGAATCATCCTCACTTTGCTTATACAAATAGCCTTCACTAAATTTATGTGGCTTGTTTTATTTATTTTATTTTTTTAGGGGGGGGAGGGGGGTGCAGTTGTGTATTATATTGCTCAGTGTATTAATTCATATGTTCGCGTTTCCAGGTTGAAGGTGTTTTGGTTGCAATGAATGTGTACTCGACCCCCTTTGAGCATGTATGTGTGAAATGCAACTCTCATGCTTCTGCTTCCGCTTTGATAAGTGATGATACGATTGATTGTCCACGATGTAGTGAAAAATGTCCATATATATATGGAAATTGCCTTAATGATGCCATCCGAACCGTGGGCAACACAACCCTGCATTGTACAATTAGGCAACCTTTGTTACAAGATGTGCTTCCTAGGTTAGCAGAATTGTCATATGAAGCATACCTACGGAAAAAAGGCAAGAAGTGTCTACATGCTGCGCAACTTTCAGATACACAAAAAATTTACCTTAAATGAGGACAATGCAATATTGCATATCGACTGAAGAAGAAGAAAAATAAAAAACAAGAAAAACAAAACATATCAAGCTTTGGCAGGAAACATAAATATCTCATGTGTCTCTGTAATATTTCTTCAACACCTAGATGAATGTTTGTCAGACTTGAGTACTTGAGAATCTAATTGCAAATGCAATTGATGTTTTCTTGCATCTCCCAGTAAGAATTTTGCAGTGTGTCTCTGCAATATTTCTTCAACACTCAAATGAATGTTCGTTAGACTCAAGTACTTGAGAATCTAATTACAAATGCAATCGATGTTGTTATTTTGATGTTTTCTTGCGTCTCCCAGTGAGGATTTTGCATATTTGTTTTAGTGTGCAAATAAAAGAAAAAAAAAACATGGTGGGTGGCTGTTGCTTTGATGGAGGATCTTGGACGTTTTTTGGGTGCCCAAATTCGACAATTGTTTTTCAACTATTTAGCCATGACAAGATTTCTACAATTTTCTTTCAGGTGCCCAAATAAAATGAAAATTTGTCTCCAACTATACATTTATGGTATGGTTTCTTCATTTTCTCAATGCCCTAATTGAAAAAAACAAAGGAACTCGGCATGGATTGAAACATCGACTGGAGATATTCAAATCTCGCTATAGAGATTGCATGCGCATAAGATTGTTCGATCCAAAAATGGGAAGCATGGCAACAAACCCCATATATCCCATGGCCTCGGTTATTTTCTCGTGGGAACATATACCAAATGTAAGAGAAAACCAATGCCATGACGTGTTTTCTTTATATATCAAATTGTTTGATGCAAAGGTCGATGCGTGATGCACTATGGAACCTTGTGTGATCTTGCTTGCGACATGTTTGGAGTTTACTTGGTTCTTGGATGTAGGCTTCATCTGTCAATTTGTATATCGTGGAACTCAGAGTGTTGTTTGGAGGACACATAACAATAGAATTGCAATTTTTTAGCCAGTTAGCCCGCAAGTCCACCTGTCAATTTGTATAGCGTTGTGACACAAATGTAGTATATGGCTTGTTTTAGCACTTTTCCTTGATTGATGAACTTGGTAAAATTAATCTCCTGGAATAATTTGAAATAAACGAATATATACTGTGCGAAGTCCAATGGTGCTATCATATCAACAAGAGGCCCTTAAAATTCAAATTGGTCGTTGTTATACTTGCGGTGATAGAATTTAAAACATCTTTGTTTTGTTTACTTCATTTTTTTTTTAAATAAGAGATTTAACATCCTTTAATAATTTTATGTAATTAAATTCTACAATATCAATATTTAATATTAATAATTTAGTATTTGAAAATAATGTTTTTAGATAATGTTAGATAGTTGATAGGGATTGCCATCCGTAAAAAATCATAATCTTGACCCCGCCAGCCCTGGAGTCCGTCTATCAATTTGCATATCGCGGAACTCCGAGTGTTGTTTGGAGGACACAAAACAATAGAAGTGCAATGTTGAGCCAGCCAACCCGCAAGTTTGTTTGTCGATTTGTATATCACAGAACTCTGGGTGCTATTTGTAGGACACAGAACAATAGAGGCCCAATTTTGAGCCTGCCAGCCCGAGAACCCGCGATCCAAAAAGTGACTAAGTATGGAATGAGGGATCTGTACATGCTCTATAAAATCTCATGTCCATACTTTATAAAAGTACATATTTAGTATGTATTACTCGTTTCTCGAAAAATTTATAGGTACGGAAGTTGGTGGATACACGTGTTCAGATTTCCACTTACTTTTATATCACCAGCCCGATAGACCGCTTCCCCGTTTCATATTGTACAAACTTTTTGGATCGCGGGTTTCCGAATAGGCGGGTTTTTCTTTTAAATAAGATATTTAACATCCTTTAATAATTTTATGTAATTAAATTGTACAATATCAATATTTAATATTAATAACTTAGTATTGAAAATAATGTTTTTAGATAATGTTAGATAGTTGATAGGGATCACCATCCGTAAACAATCGCAATCTTGAGCTCGCCATCCCTGGAGTCCGTTTGTCAATTTGTATATCGCAGAACTCCAAGTGTTGTTTGGAGGACACAGAACAATAGAAGTGTARTGTTGAGCCARCCAGCCCGTAATTCCGCCTGTCAATTTGTATATCGTGGAACTMTGGGTGCTATTTGTAGGACACGAAACAATAGAGGCCCAATTTTAAGCCCGTCGGCCCGAGAACCCGCGATCCAAAAAGTGGCTAAGTATGGAATGAGGTATCCATACATGCTCTATAAAATCTCATGTCCATACTTTATAAAAGTACTTATTTAGTATGTATTACTCGTTTTTCGAAAAAATTCTAGGTGAGGAAGTTGGCGGATTCACATCTTCGGATTTCACTTACTTTTATATCACCAGCCCGACCGACCGCTTCCCCATTTCATATTGTACAAATTTTTTGGCTCATGGGTTTTTGAATAGGCGGGTTACCGGATAAGCGGGTTCAACATTGTGTTTCCATTGTTTTGTCACCTGCAAATAACACCCGAACTTCCGCAATCTACAAATTATCAAACAAATTGAAATAAAAATATATATACTATGTGAAGTCTAATGGAACAATCATATGAACGAGAAGACGTTAAAATTCAAATTCGTCGTTGTTATACTTGCAGTGAAGCTAACAATACAAAAACTTTACTTAAACATCCAAAAATTGATTTTCTTGTAACTTTTCGACGCTTCTCTTATACAAACAGATCCTATAAACTATAAGCATCGCTCTATGTATCTATTCCTTGATTTAAGAACCTATTAACATGTTTAATGCACTTCATAGTTGTTGTTAAGACCATCAATGGTGCTTTCTTACATCAATTCTCGCTTCCGAAAATTGCCATCTGCTTTCCCTTTCTTTACTTACTCGTTTTTCGGAAAATGTCTAGGTGTGGGATTTGGTGGATTCACGTATTTAGATTTCCATTATTACTTTTATATCACTAGCCCGACCGACCGCTTCCCTGTTTCATATTGAACAAACTTTTTGAATCGTGGGTTCCCGCATAGGTGGGTTCAACATTGTGTTTCCATTGTTCCGCCACGTGCAAATAGCACCCGGACTTCCATGATTTACAAATTAGCAAACAAATTCCCCTTCATCTCGTATGCTTTCACTTTCTGTTTACTTGGTCCTTTTTTCTAAATGTCTCATGGTTTTATATACAACACCCGAAGTTTCGCAATATACAAATTGCCCTCTCGACGTTGCGCTTCCACTGTTCCCCTACGCACAAACAACACCTGAAATTCCGCGATATACAAATTGACGACTGAAATCTGCCATTGATATACAATTTTACCATCAGCCCCTCACGTCTCCTAGGTATATCTTGTGACCCTTTTTTTTGTAACCCGCCCGATCGCTTTCCATACTTGGGCATTTCTTGGAATCTGTTTCGCGGGTTGGCGGGTGGACGAAATGTACAATGCTTGGTCGCTCTTCGCCATCACCTCTACCTTTGTACTTCTTTCCATATATGCAATTATTAAGCTTTAATGCTAGTAGTTTATCGTGTAGGAACTGTTAAGATTGTCATTAATGTCTAGAAGGCCAGAGAAGATTTGTCATTACTACGAATTAAACCAAGATTTGCAGAGAAGAGTGTTATCCTTTCCAAGTGTTCATTTCAAACATGATGCAATCTCTTTCGTGCGTCGGCCGGTTGACACCTTTAAGAAATCTCTAATTCTTAATCGCGATTCGTCGTCACTGCCACCTTCGCACTTTTTTCTAAATATGCAGTTAGTGAGCTTTAATGGTAACAACCCATTATGCACGAACCCTAGAGATTGTCATTGATCAACGAAAGGCTCGAGGAGATCTTCCATTGATACACATTAAACCAAGATTTGTGACGGTTATATTATCCCTTCCCAATTTCCATTTCAAATATCGTTTGGAGCAAACGAAAATTATCGTTAACTTGTGGCAGCAGTTATGTCCAGATACAGTAAACACCTTCGGACATGATGGCCATAGGTTCCAGTATTCCAGGGCATATTCTTACTACTCATCTCCCTCTGTCCAGAAGCATTTAAGGAGATGGTCCCTTGGTACACCGAGAGATATATTTCAAGCCAAAGAATTCCAAGGCAACCCTGCCTGCTTAGAGAACCTGCCCAGTTGCATTGATGGCTAGCACAGAGGTTGATGTCATGGATTCGGAGCCGAAAGAAGATGATCTGATGGACGATGATACAACAATGGATGATGGCAATGCAGAGACTGTTCCCACTCCTGCGCCTAAATTTAAATCAACCATAATGGTCAGAACTTCCTAGCTCAATGATGGCGGTCCCAACAACACCAAAAGAAGGAGTTTTAGAAAAGAAACCGATGTTGAACGCAATAGACGCTTTACAGCTCGAAAGTAGGAATTCCAAAGGTCCAAATTAGTCTGTTTTGGGTGGAAGACTTTCACTGTAAGGAAATGATATGTTGATGCTCCTAGAGATATATTTCAAGCCAAAAAACTATTCAATTGCGGGACTACTGTCCTGTTCTTTGGACATACAATTAACATCTTAGGGAATGAGGACCAGAACTTCCACTGGTGCAAGGCATATTTCTACTAGTTATCTCCTTTCACCCAGAATGGACTAATTTGGGCCTCTGGAATTGCACGTGCAACCTGTGTCCCTGAAGTTTTCGACTGTGGAGAGGTGGTTTCTTGGTGTGTCCTAAATTTTCCATTTGCCCTGCAACGTTTTTTGTCTTCTTCCTCACGGGAAGCTTCTAAGAACTATCAATTTTACCACAAGATAATCCATCGAGGAGAAAACTGCAAGGATTTCCTAAAAAAAAGGCATGGTAATCAGTTTTGTATGCATGTTGAAGAGCATCTCGATGGCTCCTGCATGTTGTGAATCCCATGCCTATGTTTGTGGCAGATACGTTCAATGTTTTGGCCCAAAGAACTGGGTCCAATTTCTAAGGATAGATGTACAATGCTCAATGTTTTTTTTTTTTTTAAATGGATTTGCTATTAATTTTTTTTGCCTTGGAGTCTTGGTTGTTGCTTCTTTGTTGGATTTAACGCCTCTTCTCATTGACATGGTTCAGTAGTATCGTAGTTCTTCGATATTGTATTTGCTTAGGTAATTTGTTCTAAAATGGAGCATCTAACAATTATATGACAATGTACTGTGTCGATCCATCAGGCTTTTATGCAAACAAAAAATGAATTACACACAGTTTCAAACCAACGTTCAATTTTATTTGTCATGTAGATAGAACATAGCAAGTTCTAGACATGCAATTATTAAGCTTTATTGCTAACAACCCATAATGCAAGAAGTTTAATATTTAAGTTAATATGTTGTAGTCATGGAAGAATGTATCAAGAACACACTTGCACCCACAAGTTACGATAAAATCTAATCTTCAACAAAGCATTTGCTGACAATTACTAGAAAATGATGGTTTTGCAACAATGGGGCTTGTTTGAAACCAATTCGCGCTTACGAAAATTGTCCTCCGCCTTTCTATTTCCCCACTCTTTTATCCCCTGTAGTTTCTCTTTCTGGTTACTTAATCGTTTTTTTTTTTTTTTTTTT
>SNQJ01S0012733.1:323854-334326 GCA_010110895.2 Picea sitchensis | reverse complement strand
GGTTCGTCGAGTTCGTGGGTTTAGGAAATTTCAAATTTCTAGATGTTTTTTTCTGTGCCCGCTACCTTCAGATTTCTTTCCAAGTATATGCAATATGTATACAACTTATCTGGCAACACACAGAAAAGATCTTGCCAGGAAATGAAATATCTATTGCAGATTTGAATACATTGGACGTTCTTTTCCCTCTTCTATACTTGACCAAATTGTTGTTTCTTTTCCCCCTCTACTCTCTCTTTCTCTTTAGTTAGTCATTTTTTCTGAAAATGCGACTCTGACCAACTAGTAGCCATTCGATGCCTAGGCACTTTTCAGATCGTGAATTCTCGGACACTTGGGCTCTATATTGAACTTCCATTGTTCTGTCACCTGAAAACAACACTCGGACCTCCGCCACGGATTTCAAAATAGGCTGACAAGGGTTCCCTCATGTACGGATCCCTCATTCCATACTTAGCCACTTTTTGGATCGCAGGTTCTTGGGTTGGCGGGCTCAAAATTAGGCCTCTATTGTTCTGTGTCCTACAAGTAGCACCCAAAGTTCTACGATATACAAATTGACAGACGGACTTATGGGCTGGCTGGCTCAACATTGCACTTCTATTGTTCTGTGTCCTCCAAGCAACACTCGGAGTTTCGCGATATACAAATTGACAAACGGACTCCAGGGCTGGCGGGCTCAAGATTGCGATTGTTCACGGATGGAAAAGTGCTAAAACGAGCCACATACTACATTTGCGTCACAAGGTTATATTAAAGGGCAAAGCATGTCCTCTATAGTTATGTGTCCTACAGACAACACCCAGAGTTCCGCACTATACAAATTGACAGGCAAAATTTCTGGCTAAAAATTGCAATTCTATTGTTCTGTGTCCCGAAAACAACACTTGAAGTTCCGCAATATACAAATTGACAGACAAAGCATACAACCAAGAACCAAGTAAACTCACGGATCGTATTCCTAGTCATTGTTTTCTGTGCCCGCCGCCTTCGCACTTCTTTCCAAGTATATATCTTGGCAGGAAATGGGATATCTATTACAGATGTGAATATATTATCCCTTCTTTTTTGTCTTCTATGCTTAGCCAAATATCCATTTCTCTTTTCCCTGAACTTTATCTTTTTCGTCACTTATTCATTTTTTCGAAAATGTCTAGTTGTGCGGGTAGGTGGACTTGCAGTTTCACGTTTGCACTCATTCTCTTATATCGCGACACTGACCGACTGCTTCCCCATTCCATACCAGTCACTTCTCCGACCGCGGATTCTCGGTAGGCGGGCTCTAGATTGGACTTCTATTGTTCCATGACCTGCGAACAATACTGTGACTTCCGCGATATACAAATTTACAACCGGACCGAGATCATACCATCTTCCATATTACAGTCTACCTATCATGCCCTCTTCCATGGTACACATTTTGCATTGAAGACTTCTGAGACATACAATTTAACCATCGGGTCCTCACGTCTTTTTTGAAATTATTGTCACCCCATTTTGAAGCATGTCTGTCCGCTTTCCATACTTCACCATTTCTTCGAATTTCTTTCGTGAATCATCAGGTTGGCGGGTTCAAGAATTATCCAATTCCTAATCGTTGTTTCCTGTGCCCGCGCCCTTTTGCAATTACCAATTACCAATTATATATAGGATCTTATTTCTAAGTATGCAATTAACAAGCGTTAATTCTAAACCAGGATTTGAGGAAATCTCCCATTAATACGCATAAAACCAAAATTTCTGGATGGTTATATTATCCCTTCCAACTGTTAATTTCAAACATCATGGAATGTCATTTGCGCATCATCGGGTTGGTCCATTCATGAAATATTCAATCCTYGATTCCAAAAACGAGTCTGACCGACCATTTCCCTATTCCATACTTAGCCACTTTCCCGGAATTCCACAAATATACAAACCGGCCGCTGAACTGCCCCATCATGTTCTCTTATGTTTTAGACGTTTTGCAGTAAAAAATTTTGATACATAAAATTTGATCGTGGGACACTCGCCTCTCCTGAGTATCCCTCGTAACCCTATTTTGAATCCCGTCCGACTACTTTTCAGACCTTGCCATTCGTTCCTTGCTCTCCCTTGTCTCCGTGACCTTCGCACTTGTCTATAATAAAAAATGTTAAATATATATAGTACATTTTGCACTAAAAACTTCTGAGACATACAATTTGACTGTCTGGTCCTCACGTCTCCCGTGGAACTATTGTCAGCCCATTTTGAAGCGCATCCATCTGGTTTCCATACTTTGCCATTTTTTTGAATTTATTCCATGGATCGTCGGGTTGGCGGGTTCAAGAAATATCCAATTCCTAATCGTTGTTTCCTATGCCCATGCCCTTTTGCAATTACCAATTACCAATTACCATCTATATATAAGATTTTATTTCTAAGTATGCAATTAGCAAGCGTTAATGCTAAACCAGGATTTGAGGAAATCTCCCATTAATACACATAAAACCAAAATTTATGGATGGTTATATTATCCCTTCCGAGTGTTAATTTCAAACATCATGGAATGTCAGTTGCGCGTCGTCGGGTTGGTCCGTTCACAAAATATTCAATCTTCGATTCCGAAAATGAGTTCGACTGACCATTTCCCTCTTTCATACTTAGCCACTTTCCCAAAATTCCGCAAATATACAAACCAACCACTGAACTCCCCCATCATGCTCTCTTCCGTTTTACACGTTTTGTAGTCAAAAATTTCGATACATAAAATTTGACCGTGGGACACTCGCCTCTCCTGAGTATCCCCCGTAACCCTATTTTGAATCCCTTCCAACCACTTTTCAGACCTTTCCATTTGTTCCTTGCTCTCCCCCGTCTTTGTGACCTTCACACTTGTCTATAATAAAAAAAATGTTTTAATATATGTATATATATATATATATATATATCTTGTTTCTAAATATGCAATTAGTGACATTTAATTCTAACAGCGCATCGTGCAAGAACCGTATAGATTGTCATTGATGGGCAAAAGGCTCGAGGATATCTCCTATTAATACGCATTAAACCAAGATTTGCAGAGGGTTATATTATCCCTTCCGAGTGTTGATTTCAAAATCATGAAATGTCGTTCGAACGTCGTCGACTTGGCACGTTCACGAAACCTCCAATCCTTAATTACTCTTCATCGTACCCACCACCTTCACACTTCTAAATATGCAACAAGTAAGCTTTACTGCTAACATTTCATCATGCACCACCCATATAGATTGTCATTAATCAGTGAAAGGCTCGAGGAGCTTTCCCATTCATAAGCATTTATCCAAGATTTTGCGAAGAGTTATATTATCAGCTCTGACTGTTCATTTCAACCATCGTCTGGAGCAAACCAACATTCTCACAAACCTATGGCATCAACTCGACAACAGTTCTGTGGAGATATAGTGAACATCTTTGGGCGCGAGGACTAGAACTTCCAGTGGTCCAGGGCATATTCTTATTACTCAACCCCTGTCGCCCATAACAAAGTAATTTGGACCTCTGGGATTGCTCGTGCAGGCTGTGTCCCTGAAGTTTTTTACTGTAAGGAGCTGGTCTCTTGGTGCGCTAATAAATTTATTTCAGATAAAAGAATTATTCCACCGTGGGACCGCTCTTCTGTTTCTTTGTCACCTCAGGTCTTCTGCCAGATGTTAAGATTGTCGAAGCCAACATTGATGTTCAAAGGAGAAGATTCCAAACAGTTCCTAACAAATCATAATAACGGGTTGGACCTCTTGCCCCATATATTGGAAGACCTGATTGTAGTTACTGAAGATATCACAAGCTTGCAGGTTAGTTCATTTAGAAATCCATTCCGCGAAATTGCCTGGTTGTTTACAAGAATAACGGGACATGAGTCCACAACAACTATTTCCTGAATGGATCTTTATATTTTGTATTTCACAGTCAAGGAAAAAGCCATTTTTTATTGGGGCAAGTTAATTTTCCATGAAATCTGTTCCCAATTGTCAAGCTTCAAAAGGGAAAAGAAATGTATATGTCATCCTACTTAGTTTTTGCGATAACACATTGCTGCCAGTTTCCAGAACTATCTCTGTCGAAGAATGTCAACTGGGAATTCGACCCAGTAGCGTTCTGGTACCAGGCCTTGTGGAAGCACAAGGCCTCCCACTGTTTTTATGAGTTTTTTAATGGCTCTGTGTCTGTTTTCAAAGTTTTGTTGTTAGGAGAAGATGCTCCCCGCATATCTGAATAGGCAACCAGTTTTTTAGACAGGAAGGGGACACTTGAACATTTGGATAATTACACTGTGATAAGGATTTTTGGTTCCAGGGAAAAACCTGCTCTCCTTCCATGTCACATTACAGACATAATGTTTGTTACAGAAGTAGCACGACAATACAACTATTGGTTGCATCTATTCCAAAAGAAGAGAGAAAAGCAGTCCATTCCTCTGCCTTGGAAAGTCTAGGACTTTGTGTTGAAGAACGTCAACAAAATTGACGATTTTTTAGCACATTCTAGCAACCTTAACCTGAGATATGCTGAAGGCCTAAGAAGGTTCGACCTCGGTAAAAATTTTCTACAACATTTACAAACACTTGGCTTCAACAATTATTTTTTCAAAAAATACCTGACCTAAAACAGAGACACTGGCGACAACTCTCTTGCTTCTGATGTCGGCGACCTAGACACACTGCAAAGCAGCACTAAATTGTACAAGCAACAGGGAAAAGGCCCCGTTGACAAGAGTGTTCAATCGATGAATAACTCTCCCAAAAATACGACATCCCGGAGCATCGCTCCAACGACCCACCACAACAACAAAGCAACTCAGAGTTCTTCAAATGGAGGAGGAGATAACGACCCACCTCACTCTAAAATTGTTAGTTCTCACAAGCTTCCAGTAGACAAGAAGAGAAAAAAAAATGTGGGACAAGCGAAAGACCTCGAAATTCAAAGTGAGAACATGGAACTTGAGCCTGATCTGGATAGCGTACTCTGCTACCTTGATCAACCTGGAGATGCCATCTAGCATAGTCATCCAATGGACATATCTGATATAATTTTTTTTGACAAAGATGAATCCTTCGTGTTCTAGAGCGTTGTTTTTGACAATGAGTCCAAAAAAATGATTATTGAAAAAAAAATGTAAAAAATAAGAAAGGAAAATCCCGTTCAGAGGTTAACCTTGTGAACATGCAGTCATCCCAAATCTGTCAAATTCACATAGCGAGTGAAGATGCACTTCATGATTCCATTGGAGGCATCGAGGCCGAGAATGCCAGATTGAAGGACTGGGTCAAGGAATTGGAATAGGCTTTGATTCCTATGTCATTGCTTGCCAATCCTTTGGCAATATCCATGCCTACCACCCCTGCAACCAAGTTAAAAGGATCCTCCAGCCTCCTCGCATCTTGTAGAGGATATGTGGAGAATAATATCAAGAAAATAATGGAATTGGTTACTGAGGCGTGGGAAACATCACAAACCATGACTTCCCTTGGAACCAGGGCACATAATTTGGTCGAACATTTGCATGGAGAGTTAAAAGATGAAGAACATTTTTATTTAAACATGGTCCTTCCTTTTGGCACCATTTTCAACAACATGACATAAACAAGAATAAGACAACAAGATATTCCATCCAAAAACTGGATTGGTCAATTAAATGCATGATGGAAAGAAAAAGTGAAGAACCCGCATCTCATTGTTCAATCATGGGAACAAGCCATATCAAAGAAAGAAAAATTATTCACAAGGTTGTCTAGAGTAAACTTATCCGGAAGGACCAACAATTTCCAAGACCCCGACTTAACTAGGCAAGACTCCTTGCACTTAACTAGGCAAGACTTTGTAAATAGGTTGATATGTTTAAGGCGTTGTCTTTGGAAAAGTTTTACAACATCCTTGAATATGGTCAAGATCACGTCGACGACTGGCTAGTCGATTATTCAGTACAKAATGAGGAAATTGATTAGGTTCTGCATAATCTTTCTGTCGATTTCGGGGAATTAGAAAACAAACTTTTCAACATAAAAATCCGGAATGAGATCAATGTCGCCCCAATTGGAAGCTACATTGAAGAATGGCTTGAAAGGGAATTGAAGCAGGCCGCCGACGAAAGGCAACAGGCAGTTACCATGATTCCAGCAGCCGTCGACGACATCAATGAAAAGGCATCCACAAGCAAATAGCAAAAGGGGTCATATGTACCATCACTGTAAGTCTACTGATCACATCCTGCTTTGTTTATCAACCCAGTTATTCCACTTTTTTAAATAGAAATGTCTAGCCAAAGACTGATACCTTTCAAATTTTTTTCCAGGTATTGCACTCTACCGTTGCCCACTTATTCTTTCTACAATCTTGTTTCTTGTACATATTTCTCTTATGGTTTGCGGGAGCCCCAATTCCAGTTTATATGACAAACGCATTGAAATTTCCAGGAATATGTATCATCCTTTTATTTTGTGATATATTTCAAATAAAACAATTTTGTTATCTCCTTTTATATTTATGTCCTCATACATTTTTATCTTTCACCAGTCTATATGACAAATTCAT
The DNA here is from genome assembly GCA_010110895.2 of Picea sitchensis. NCBI lineage: Eukaryota > Viridiplantae > Streptophyta > Pinopsida > Pinales > Pinaceae > Picea > Picea sitchensis. Next base: position 327,792 of record SNQJ01S0012733.1, on the reverse strand, counting down.
TAAATTTCTAGGAACTTGTAACTTATTTAATATATTTCAAACTAAACTGCTTTTTTATCTCCTTTCATATTTGTGTCGTCATAAATTTTTATCTTTCACTATGCACAAATTGTATTTTGTTATATACTTTCAAAAAATAAATGGGGCTATAGGGGCCACGTGTCATTTACTGCGTGCATACCACTTGTGCTTCATGCTGCTTGCCACATCTCCGTTGCAGTTTCCATCTACCTCTGCTACTTTTTCCTATCCCAATTCAACTCAACAGGGACTACGCTGCCACACAACCTTGTCAAATATACATTCTCGTATGTGTCATGTGTAGAGGAATGTATTTAATCAAAAGAAGCATTGTTGTTTTCAATTGAAAAATGTACGATTGTAGTTAAACTTTATTTTCAAGGAAGAAAAATGTATTTCTTATTCAACCTTGATACGGAAATACAATCATAAGTTGCTCCAAGCACTCTCCAAAAAGTCCTTTGAAAGGGAACTAAATGTTAAAATATCCATTGATGTGCTCATTTTACCATAAACAATATCACAATATTGTCACCCAACCATAGGCTCACAACTACCCTCGAGCACCTTTAACCTTTGATAGAATTATTCCGGAAAGCCATACTAGAACCAACAGAGAATTCCTAGCTGCTAACTGCAAAAACAACTCAAGAGAACTAGAGCACTCCTTCTCCATGGGTAGCGCACAAGAGAGAGTCTCCATGTCCACATAACAAGTACCATACACAACTGCAGTAGTTGCAACTGCACTACTCTCTCAAACTTGTGTCATACTTGATAGTGCTAGAGAGAGATCAAGACCAAGAGATGACCATACGCCCTTATTCCTCCTTGTAGCCACAATTGCAGCTACAACTACAATTGCAGCTGCAACTGCATCTCTCCATAAGACTTGCGCTCTAACTGGGTGTACAAATGAGCTAAAACGTCCTCTATTTATATTAATCTGTCCAGTGATTTTTCTAGTTGGGCAGACCTGACTTTTTGGTAATTATATTTTATGTTTATCTTTTTCCTGTGGAGCCGACTTGTCTTTCTAGAAGATAATATTCTAATATTATTTATTCTACTAGGCCGACTTGTCTTCTAGGGTTTTCACACTTTTGTTTAGGGTTTCCCTTGCTTCTGAAATATTCCATTCTAGTCAAAGGTTACACGTGGAGGTTAATATCTCCCGCAGCTACCATAACATCAACACTAAAAACTACCGAAAATATAGATTCAACTAAAAGACATAGACCTTCGCACCAAAAGGTCAAAGAATGACATATTTCATACTTGATCTATAACATGTTTACTAACAAAGCTAATTCTCAGCAAAAAGACATACACATTTGCAGCTATCATCAAATGGTCAAAGTCTGACATATTACATACTTGATCAATAACTATCAACTCAAAAAACATTGAGGCAAGACTCTCTACTAACAACACATTGACCATCATGAAATTCAGAGAGAACAATTTGATTCTCCAAAACCTCTAGACCTTGTTTGGAAATTTTATCAGCTACCTAATCGTGTTCTCGAAAGATATGAGAAAAATCGATATCATGAAAAACTCTGGAAATCTCATTCAGTTGTTCAACCACAGCAAGAAATCCAATGTTTTGAATCTGAACCTGCTCAATCATCTAGTTAATGACCAAAAGGGAGTCACCAAAAATATGCAAATATTTCAAGCCCCTGCCCAAAGCAAATTTTAACATGTAAAAGAGAGCCATAAGTTCTCCAATGTTATTAGTCCCCTTGCCCATATTTGCTTTGAAATGAAATTAACGTGATTCATAAAAAAATAAGGTAAACCCAAGGCCAATAGTCATAGTTTTTCCTTGACAAGCCCCATCAAAAAGGCCTGAAGGAAAAAGATTTATCCACCTGAAAGTCTCCTAAAAACCTAGGAGATTTTTACTTGGGAATCTCATTGTAAAAAGGAAGTAAGCCCATCACCTATGCCAAGAATTGAAAAGTAGGGAGTTTTTTATCCTCAAATGGAGAGGAGTTCCTCGCAAGCCAAATTCCCCATAAAACTAGATATGACACAACTTGAATGGTTTCTAGTTCCATCCTTATAAACCAAGACTATAAACATGCTTCAATAGATAACCCTTGCCACAGAGAGGCATAACCAATTATTCCTTCAACCGTTCACCAAACTTGTGTAAAATAATAACAATGTAGAAAGATATGGGAGTTTGATTCCTCATGTAGATTGCATAAGGTGCACCTCTTAGGTCTCAAATTGCCTCTTTTCTGTAAATGGTCCCAAGTCATGACTATGTCTCACTGAGAAAACCACACGAGAAGCTTTGATTTAGGATGTTCCTTCACTTTCCACAGAAATTTCCACCGCCAATGAACTACCTCATATCCATATGCAAAAAATGCCCAATAACCCAATTTTGTAGTAAATGAACCTCTTTGCTTATTGAACCCCCAAATCAATTCATCTAAATTCTCACAAAGTTTGGTGTGTACCCTTTTTAATTCTGAGACAAATAACTCCTAGTACCTCCCAAAATCACCATATAGTCCCAAATCAGTTGAGCTCAACCAACCCTGTTTCCACAAGGTTGTTTCCATAGGTTTATTTATTAAATCAAGAGTCATTCCAATCACATGTAAATGCTAAACGAGATCCCCCAGAAGAAAAGTATCCTGATTGCAACCCATTATAGTGTCAACCTCAATCCTCACTTGTGACCCATCCCCAACATGCCAAGCCAAGAGCCTGTTACTGGGAAGGCCAGTGACAAGACCTTCCATTGATTGGACACATTATGGATCGTTTTATGCTATTTTCTTATCTAGTCAATCATGGACCTAGGGGCAATATACTTTTGAATCAATATCCTGCTCCAAAGACTATCGTTTGTGAGGATAGTCCATAAAGACTTTGCTGCCAAAGATTGACAAAAAATATGAATGTTTTTTAATCCCCACCCACCCAATGCCTTTGGGGTTGCCAACTTTTGCCACCTAACCAATTGTGTACCTTTAAATTCATTGCTACCTTGCTAGAGAAAATTATAACAAAACTTTCAATTTTTCTCTAATATGCCTTTAGGAATGTGTGCAAGAGTATGCCAATAGATGGGAATGGCTTCCAGGATTTTCTTAACTAAAGCCAATATTCCCCCTCTTGATATCCATCGATTGCACCATAGTGATTTTTTTTTTTCAATGTTGGAGACCAACCACCACCAATCTTCCTTCTCATAACAATTTGGCTTTATTTTAAATCCTAAATACTTAATACCATCATTTAGGTCGAAGTGTTGATAAGGAAAATATCTTTCAAACTCAATACATTGATCCTCATTCATACTTGAAGTAAATAAAGCAGACTTAGCACCATTCACTTCCATTCATGTAGCCTTGTTATATAAAAATAGTATCTCTTGTAATTGGGAGCCTTCTCTACAAGACCCAAAGTTGAACAAATGAACATCGTCCACAAACAAAAATGAGTCAGAGCTTCCCTCCCAATCCCGACTCCTTGAATTGACTGTACCCTCCTAGCCTCAAGCATATATCTACTCAGACCTTCTTCCACGGGAAGAAAAATATATGGATATAGGGGATAGCCTTGCCTTAGCCCCCTAGTAGACTTAAAGAAATTGGTGGCAACTCCATTGATCAAGATTGCAAAGGAAGAAGTAGTGACACAACACATAATCCACCTGAATAAAGGTAAAGAGAAGCCAAGATGAATAAGAAATAGTTGAAGATACAACCAAGAAAATTTTTCATATACCTTTGTTCAACAAGTTTGATTACTGCTATAGGCGAGCGAGAAAGATTAATAGTGTGTAAACCCTCCTAAGTTGTACCAATGGCCTCATGAATTTGTCTTCCATTCAAAAAGCCAAATTGTTCAGCTAAAATGAATTCGGAAAGTAGACAAGAAATGAGGGG
>SNQJ01S0012733.1:287782-314122 GCA_010110895.2 Picea sitchensis | reverse complement strand
TCCGAGATCTTGAACATTAGCCTTTTCAGGTTTGACCAGTCTATTGTATCTTCAAGATGTGGTTTTCATGCAAGAACATCTTGATTCTTAGCTTCAGGAAGTGCAAAATTTTTTCTCTGGGTCCTTTGAAAAAGTATCTCTCGGCTTGGCTATATGATTATGTTCTGTCAACAACAAACTCGGTGATATACCCTCCAATGGTACTATCAAACCAGTGATCTAGTGCCCTGGATACAGTGTTGTCGACTCTCTTGATCTTCTGGATCAACGCTGGTGTCCAAACCACAGGAGGTCTAGATCTGATTTCGAATTGTGTGTCAGCTAACCTAGCCAACCAATTGTGTAGCTTCTGATGGATTCCTCCATAGAAGATCTCGTGAATGTCGGTGAAGATGTATCTTTGTAGCCAATATTCAGTAGTCAGTTTAGGGTTCTTGTTCTAGGCTTCAACGAAGTCCTTCTCTTGATCCTCTATCCACTTCTGGATTTCTGTCTTCGATGGGAACCACCTTGACATTCACTTAAAAATATTCCTGTCCCGACAGCAGAACCATTTGTTAGCACAGGGGCAGACCCAGGGTTCAACGCTCAAGAGTGCACCAAGAAGCCCTAGCTACTGGCCCTTTCGGTAGCACCTGCGAAGCAGATGCAGTCTCACCCGAAGAAACTATGAGGGGGTTGCAAGACAGAGATGTCTACAACCAGGGGAATATCAAGAGGTTCTTATTCCAATAGCAACACAACATGCATTTATCATTCAACTAGCTAGATCTATCCTTCCCAGCTGTAGATTTGATCTAATACAATAATGCAGATAACAATATAACAACGATAGAGCTCAAAGAATCGATCACACACACAACAACAGATGTACATGGTTCACCCTCTCTTTAGGGCTACGTCCATGGAACTGTGCTTATGATATATTAAGATAAAGCTTACAGTTATGATCTGCGCTCTTAGTCTGCAGATCCTCTCTCTTCTTCTCCTCGTTTCTGTGCACCTAGCTGCAAGACTTGATCTTCGCACACAGTTGAAGATCTTACAATACCAGAAGGCTGTCACTCTCAGCACTTCTCTCTCACAATACAATGACCTCTCTATGCAATAATAGAGCTAAATTAATGACCCACACAACCACAACCCAGGTCCTCTTGACCTCTATTTATACATTACAATCCCTCACCGACAGCCTTAGGCCGAAACCTAGGTGTCAAAACCCTAATTACCAAAACCCTAGGTGTCTAAAACCCTAGGTCAACTTTATCCACTTTTTCCGGGCTTTGCTAGCCTGTCTTTCCTTCCTTTTCGCGCGATGCTCCAAAGCATCCAATGATGGTTTTCTCTGCTTGCTGAGTTGTTCACGATCCTTCTTGCTTGTCGATATGTCATCCTCGATATCCTCATCCAACGTCTTGATTTTCCTCACTTCGCTCCATATTTTTTGTTCTTTTTCTCACTTCGACCCAGTGACAGTCACTGTGTCTCCAACGAAGCTCACTTTTTACCTTTTCTTCCTCATTCTTCGCTTCCTTCCATAACCAAGGGCCAACACTATTGTAAGACTTGGTTAGGCATGTGTATCCCTATTAAATCATTGGTAAATTCTAGACATAGACCTAGGTGATAGGGAGGGCATGTAAGATGGTTTTTGGTAGTCTGTGCTATGGTGCACCTAGATAGCATGAAATGAAGCCTATTCAAAGACTTGGTGAAGTCCATTGTAAATGGGCTTGGAGGTGAGTGGTGACGGCTTACTTGGCTAAATTGGGTCAAGGGAATGTTCATGTCAAGGTGGAGCACTGAGACTCCATCATAAGGTACCTGGAGGTGAGAGGAAAAGGTTCACTTGGGTTGGCTTGGTCGGATTTGGTCAAGGTTTTGAATGAAAAGTTCAAGGTGGAGCACTAAAGGTGTCCACACTAGTACATTTGGGTCAAATTCAGAGGGTGCGTTCAACGCAATTGCCACTTTATATTGTTGGGAGAATGACAAACAACAGACCCCCTCAAATGTCATTTCACATGACATCACTTTTCTGACGCCATAGATATCGTCTCTATTGCAACGTTTCATGCATACACGTGTCATCTTAGATTTGACTGTCCAAACCCCATATAATTGTCGCTACAGCGACGTCAGAGACATCGGAATTCCGACATCCCATTTCGTCGGTCTACACTACGTGGATGCTATGGGAGCGACGTTACCATGCGCCATAATACCAACGTATGGTAATGTAGCTCAACCAACGGTCAACTATATATCTTCGATGTATGTGCCATGGGAGCGACGTTACCATACGTCACAATTCTTACTTATGGTAACGTCGCTCAACAGATGACCAACTATATATATCCGACATATGTGCCATGGAAGCAACGTTACCATACATCGCAATTCCGACTTATGGTAACATTGCTCAACCGATGACSAACTATATATCTCCAACGTATGTGCCATGGGAGTGACATTACCATACGTCGCAATTACGACGTCATGTATTTATTTWAAAAAAATGTCAATTCCAACAAACCTCAAGCTTACCTCTTGATCTAACAAAGATGTACCTGTCACATGTGTGGATGAAAACCTTTATAATATGCTCATAAATAGTTTTAGGTTCATGGATCAAACCTCTTTCATAAGGACTTAGGAACAATTTTTCCAAGGTATAGACCATCACGAGACAACTGCAACAAGTACTCCACAAGAAGGGACATCAAGGTATTGACCATAGCTGATAAAAAAAAATCAGGTATCCGACAAGAAGGGACAACAAGAACTCCAAAAATTGAGACAACAAAACTCTCCATATCAAACAAGCAAACCCTCCATAACAAACAGTCCATATCAAACCCTCCATAACTGAAAAGAAGGTAGCATTGGATAAACACTCCAACATAGTAGACAATAAGAGTGGAACCCTCACAAGGACCTCAACTCTACATGTGGTAGCTAGAAGAAGAGGCCACAACCTTCATATAGAAAAGAGACAACCCACGAAGGAGGCCACGTCACCTGTACTCAACTTTGTGGCCCTAAAACGGAGACCTGACACCCACAAGGAGGCTCCTCAATCACTTTAGTAGGTCTGACATCTAATGAAGACACCTCTGCACAAAAAGGATAGGTCCAACAGCTCTTAGGAGGCACATCATCATCTCTTGCACCAACAAACAATAAAGGAGTAGTACCCAACCAATAGCAATACCAAACAAATCTCAGATACGAAATTGTTACACCAAATGGAGAGGCTGCACCAACAAACTCATATCTGAAACTGTTACATCAAATGGAGAGGCTGCACCAACAAAACTCAGATCTAAAACAATTACATCAAATAGAGAGGCCGCACCAATAAAAAAAACTCATATCTAAAATTGTTACATCAAATGGAGAGGTCCCACCAACAAAACAAAACTGAGATCTGAAAAGATAGTCCAAAAAGGAGGTTGCACCATCATCAAGAGAGAACAACTGAGGTAGCCGCAACAAATAGGAGAGTGAGGAGGGAGTGAGTGTGAGTGTAATAGAATACTAGAGGGTAGGGTCCTATTTATAGTTAGGGAGAGGGGTTAGGGCAATTTAAAAATATAAATATTAATTAAAATGTCAATTAATATTAATATTAATTATAAAAACCCTAAACACATATAAAACCCCAATCACATAAAACAACAAGGGGGCACCTTTTAAGACAAAGTCAAGGGGGGGTGCATAATAGAAAAACATGTCCACATGAGTCTCGTAATGACCTATAAACTTTATCATCACTGCATAAGTGGGTCCATCAACAATGTGGACATGTCCATCTTCATACACACTCCTAGGTCTCATGGACCATCCCATGAGAGAGGAAGATCATGACACATCAACACATCTTGGTATTACACCAAGATCTACCTGGTTAAAGACCAGGTTTCCCCAGAACACATATAGGGGCCCTAGAACACATCTAGGGTCTTATCCACCAAGGTACAAGACCAAGGATAAACCAATGCATTAGGCAAGGTTTCTGTGGAACACATCTAGGGGCCTTAGAACACATATAGGGACTTATATCAACCACCAAGGAGCACATCCAAGGATCAATCCAAGCACTGAGCAAGGATTCCCTGGAACACATCCAGGGGCCCTAGACACATCTAGGGACTTATATCAACCACCAAGGAACATATCCAAGGATCAATCTAAGCACTTAGCAAGGATGATCCCTTAGGAACCTACCATTTGGATGACATTTGCTTCCCAGAAGAAAGTGAGAAGATTCCTAAAGTTCCCAATGATGGATCTAGTCAACTTTGGGTTTCCCCCAAAGATAGTTTGCTAAGGACTGATTCATACTTCTCATTAGCTAATTCAATACATCTTGATACCTTTTTATACAAGAAGGATGTTAAGGAACGTGTTTTTTAGCTTAAGATTGTTTCGGCGGAAGCTCTAATTTTTGCAACCCCATCATAACCCAAAAACTCACTCCCTTTGACCTAAGTTGTCCTCTAGTTTATGATGGTTATATTGAGTCTTTCACTAAAGAGAGGAGATGTTATAAGCATGTTATTCTAATTGAGATAGATAGCCATACTACTTAGCTTCCATCTTGTACCAAAGGAACAAAATTGCATCGTTGCGTAAAGGAGGACCGTTTGGAGGCGGAGAGATAGTGAGATTGGAATGAACTGTTTGGAGGCCCAAACAAGATTGCATTACACCCAAGTTGAAATGACCATTTGAGGCGGAAAGATGTGATATTGCAGTGCACTCTTCGGAGTGTCAGATCAAATCAGATTATGATTAGGGTTATATTCTATATTTTCTGGGAAGGGGTGGAGATCAGAAAATGCGTTGCAAAGAGAACATCATTTGCATTCATTTTTCCTTTAACTGAACTGTTCAAGTATAAACTCAAATAAAAATAGATTTAATCAATTTTGGAGAGTTGGGGATTATGATGTCCAAACTGAACAAAAGTGATCTTTACCAGGTGGCGTGTATCATGTTCAAGTACATCCAAAATTCCTCCATTCTAAATGTGACTTCCCACACATGGGACTTTGGAGATATTTCGAAGTTGCTTGATAATGTAGTTGGAGATTTTCGAAATGGTGCAACTTTTGTCATTGTGGACAAAATTCAGAACCCTAGGGACAATAGTCCAACTCTTCTTTTCCAAGATAATGGAGGTGGAATGGATCTCGATTGCATGCATAAATGTATGAGCTTGGGTTACTAAGTGAAAACTAATAGCACAACTATAGGACGATATGGAAGTGGATTCAATACAAGTACGATGAGATTAGGTGCAAATGTGTTTGTTTTTAGTCGCTTTGCTCATGAAAGCCTTGCTACAYAGAGTATTGGGCTCTTTTTTTACACATTTTTGAGGAGAAATATTCACAGCTGTTAAGGAATTCAATTCTTTGTGAGCATCAGATTGTATATTCCCATCAATAGAGTCCAAAAGAACTCTAGAAAAKAATTAGAAACAAAAAATACATGAAGAGCAGATAAGATGTCCTTAACTTGATACCTCTCTCCTCCATCATGGCCTTTGTGGTGTTGAATAAACATTTCCATTAAGACAAATGTGAGGAAAATTTTAAGTACCCCACAATCCCAACAGTGTACACAGGTGGTTAGGTATGCTACAATTGGTATCAGAGCCAATATTACAACACAAAGGGTTGTATGGGCTCAAGTGAAATGCATGACAATGATTTTGGTGTTTAGCATTTGAAAAAGAATAATAAAAAAACATGCTCAAATCCTTTCTGCCTGAAACGATCATTTCAACTCGGGTGTACTGCAATCTCATGATGTCTAGGCCTCCAAATGGTTCATTGCAATTTCACTATCTCTCCGCCTCCAAACGGTCCTTTCAATTTGGTTGCACTGCAATCTCATAATCTCTAAGCCTCCAAACGGTCATAATGTTCATTTCAGTAGGTTCCATTCCTCCAAATATCTTGTCACCAGACCTAGAGATTGACGTAGACCATGACCTAGACCACCACATAGATATAGATATAGATTTAGACGTTGACCTAGCGCTTGATGTAGACCATGACATAGACCCCCATAGCTCCATCTAAGCCTAAGCATAACTTATACTGAATCCTTAACCCTCTATTAACATGAGCCATGAGGATGATGTAATATATTATTTTTTCTTTCTATGGAAAGTGTTAGCACTGAGAGTCACCCTCAAACTGCTAGAGGATAATCCCAGTACCCATTTGATTTAAATAATTAAAACAAGTAATACTTGGTGGATCAACAAGAAAAGAGTAAAAGGGAGGGCATCAGACTGTTGCAAATACATTCCATTGGGCATGGAGTCATAACATTCTGCAAAGGTAATCAGGTTGCCTACCAGAAAAAAGGCTTATGCAAATATGGATAGATGAATAGAAGGTAAACAAAGAGAAGAATATCTACATAACATAGATCCTTTCTATAATATAGATTAAAGAGTGCTTGAACAATAATCTATGATTAACAAGCAATTACCAAAAATCCTTTGCAGCTCATGAATTCATTAACCAAAGGTAGCTTTTGATCTTCAAAATATGTAAATATTACTTGTGCAAGATGATAAGAAAGAATGGAAACAAGAGAAAAACAGTCTGGTATCACAACTTTCATGAATCTTTAATGGTAGAAATGCCTACAACACATGCCCTTAGGCTTACAAATGAGCAACTCAAATGCTCCTCTAGCTCTCTCCTCTATTGGATCATGAATCCAACCCCTCTCCAAGAGCTCCCTCCTCTCTAAATAGAAAATAACATCAAAATATCCTTAGGAGGTCGAATCCCATCTCTTCCATTGGATTCTAGGCCATGGAGCTAGGTGGCAATAATCAAAGAGACAAAAATCCAACAAATTGGTAATTTTTAGGAAATTGTTGGAAGTCATTAATAAATTGTTTCCAACTCACTGCATGAGGTCTTTAATGAGGCTAAAAATTAGGTGCAAGTGTCCCTTGACATATAGCTGATCCATGAGAAGTTATTTGAACCCTCCTTGACAGATGGCAACCTCCCAACAAGGTGAATATCCAATCAACTATGCAAAATAGATAATTTGTAGCACATTTCGCAGCGCACTGGTGTTTTAATTGTTTCTCTCAAATTCCAAATTGGGCCAGGCCGAAATTTGGCCAGCAAGTCAACAAGGATATCATCTTCCTCCAAAACAAATTTCAGAGAAACCCACTTCGTTGTTTTGGTATTATGATCAAATCTATAACAATAGTTGCTACAGGAAATTCCGTAGCGCATTCTGTAGCGCCTGTCTGTGTAGATCATTTCGCAGTGCCAAGCACTACGAAATGTTCTGTAGCTGTCCAATTTGTACAGTTTGAGCCCAAAATACCCAAAACTTTTATCCAAAGGTGTATAAGCATGTAGATGTCTCTAGATAGGGTGTAAGAACGATACTTTCCAAAAAACTTAAAAAATCTAAGGACGAATTGACCCATAACAACTACATGTGACCCTTAACAACTCCATGTGATAACATTGGCTCCATAGGGGATAGAGTCCTCCCTGTGAGGCTCTAAGAACTGCTGCAGCTCTAGTGCCTTAGCTGTTGGGTTATGGAGTCAAGCTCAAATACATTTTGCTGAAGACAACAAGCTAACATGTACACTACTCTACTTACAAAGAGAAAATAAACACACATGCTCTAGATGGAGTTTATTTATGTACAATCCTAAACTAACTGAGTTTTTACAATAGGCTAGGTGAAAACAAACTTCCACTAGAGCCACTCAAGTAACTTCCTAGCTGAAAACTTTCTTACTCTGCCACTTATCAACAAGAGATAATAAAACTGTGACAACAAATTAATTACATTCTTCATATTACCTCCCAATGTTGAAGGTATGACAAAGAATGAAGGCTTCAATACATTGAGGAAATGCAACTCCATATATTCCCCTACAGGGTCATAAAATAGGTGATAAAACTTATTGGGTTGATAACAAAAAACTTGCTCTGCTTTACAGCTGCTCACATATGGTTGAATATCTGTTGCAAGTACAAGTGAATGAATGGTTGATGCCGGCTACTGATACAGTTTCTTTTTATCTTCTTTGAAAACATATGCTAGCTGATTGCAAGAAATCTCCTCATGTATATCAATGAATGGATGTTTCTCTTTAACATGCTACTCTTCGTAAAAGTTTTCATTTTCATCAGAAGGCCGACTGCTAATGATTTTTTCTTCCAAGACAAAAAACACCTCAACATCTTCATCACTATCTCCATAATGATTAAATAAAGGAGTCTTGAATGACATATCAAAAGATATTTTCTGCCCAACATGAGAAATTTTTTCTTCATTGTTAAAAACAGGTTGCCTTTCAAGATTCAATCCAGGAAGCAATATCTTATCATCACCATATGAGTGAAAGATAGGTTGCTCATATCTAGGTCTTTTAGAGACAGATTTATACAGAGTATCATTTTCCATAACATACTCAATTTCTGCATTTTCCTTTTTAAAACAACAAACAAAATTTTCATCTCATGTAGATGAATAGGAAAGAGAAGGAGTTGATTCCTCATCCAAGGGATCTTCTTCATTCTCAGAACCTTCATAAGAATCAATTATATATTGAACACAATCTTTATACTCCTCATAGAAGCTATGACAAATTAACTCAGAGGAATAAAACTTTTGACAATGAATATTGAAAGCAACATGAAACTCTTTGAGTGAAGAAATGCTAGAAGGTTCAAGAGACCGATACCAAATACGAACATCTCCGTGAAGATAGTACATAAACAAATTCATACATATGTCTTCATGTTGGATGTCAAGTTGCTGCATCAAAGGATGAAATTCTAGAACATGCTCAACATGGCTATCATTCTCACCTTCATAAAATATTGCTGCAGATCTTGCCATTCATCAATTTGAGGCATAGGATGTGGATAACCACCTATGGATGAGAAATTGAGTGGGGCAAACCTCATGGCCAGGATAGCCTCCATAGCCATTTAATTTGTCTCATTCTAGTGGAGTCACCAACATATTCTGAACAATGGAGTCGCCATGGTGAATGTGCAGTCTTGAAGGAGTCCAACTTCAATCACCATATAAAGTTGGAGTTGTGCAATGTCGTTCTTGCCAGGGAGATTTTCAATATGCTCAAATCCGTCCCTGGTAGCGGTGCCAAAAATGTTAGCACTGAGAGTCACCCTCAGACTGCTAGAGGATAAGCCCAATACCCATTTGATTCAAATAACTAAAACAAGTAATACTTGGTGGATCAACAAGAAAAGAGTAAAAGGGAGCGCATGAGACTGCTAAAAATACATTCCATTGGGCATGGAGTCATAAAATTCTACAAATCACAAGAAATCAGGCTGCCTACCAGACAAAAGGCTTATGCAAATATGGATAGAAGAATAGAAGGTAAACAAAGAGAAGAATATCTACATAACAGAGATCCTTTCTGTAATATAGATTAAAGAGTGCTTGAACAATAATCTATGATTAACAAGCAATTAAAACAAATCCTTTGCATCTCACGAATTCATTAACCAAAGGCAACTTTTGATCTTCAAAATCTATAAATATTACTCAAGCAAGATGATAAGAAAGAACATAAACAAGAGAAAAACAGTCTGGTGTCACAACTTTCATTAATATCTAATGGCAGAAATGCCTACAACACATGCCCTTAGGCTTACAAATGAGCAACTCAATTGCTCCTCTAGCTCTCTCCTCTCTTGGATCATGAATCCAACCCCTCTCCAAGAGCTCCCTCCTCTCTTAAATCGAAAATAAAATCAAAATATCCTTAGAAGGTCGAATCCCATCTCTTCCATTGGATTCTAGGCCTTGGAGCTAGGTGGCAATAGTCAAAGAGAAAAAAATCCAACAAACTGCTAATTTTCAAGAAATTATTGGAAGTCATTAATAAATTGTTTCCAACTCACTGCATGAGGTCTTTAATGGAGTTGAAACTTAGGTGTAGGTGTCCCTTGACATCTAACTAACCCATGAGAATTCATTCGAACCCTCCTTGATAGGTGGAAACCTCCCAACAAGGTGAATATCCAATCAAATATGCAAAACAAAGAATTTGCAGCACATTTTGTTTCGCACTGGTGTTTTAATTGTTTCTCTCAAATTCCAAACTGGGTCAGGCTGAAATTTGGTCAGCAAGTCAACAGGGGTATCATCTTCCTCCACAAAAAATTGTTGAGAAACCCACTTCGTCGTTTTGGTTTTATGATCCAATCTATAACAGTAGCTGCTACATGAAATTCTATAGCGCACTCCATAGCACCTGTTTGTGTAGATCATTTCGTAGCGCCAGGCGCTACGAAATGTCCTGTAGCTGTCCGATTTGTGCAGTTTGAGAATACCTGAAAACTTTAGCCAAAGGTGTATAAGCATGTAGATGTCTCCAGATAGGGTGTAAGCATGATAATTTCCACAAAACTTAAAAAATCTAAGGATGAATTGACCCATAACAACTACATGTGACCCTTAGCAACTCCATGTGATAACATTGGCTCCACAAAGGATAGAGTCCTCTCTGCGAGGCTCTAAGAACTGCTGCAGCTCCAGTGCCTTAATTGTTGGGTTATGGAGTCAAGCTCAAATACATTTTGCTGAAGACAACAAGCTGACATGTACACTACTCTACTTACAAAGAGAAAATAAACACACATGCTCTAGATGGAGTTTATTTATGTACAATCCTAAACTAACTGATTTTTTACAATAGGCTAGGTGAAAACAAACTTCCACCAGAGCCACTCAAGTAACTTCCTAACTGAAAACTTTCTTACTCTGCCACTTATCAACAAGAGATAATAAAACTGTGACAACAAATTAATTACATTCTTCATATTACCTCCCAATGTTGAAGGTATGACAAAGGTTGAAGACTTCAATACATTGAGGAAATGCAACTCCATGTACTCCCCTACAGGGTCATAAAATAGGTGATAAAACTTACTAGGTTGATAACAAAAAACTTGCTCTGCTTTACAACTTCTCACATATGGTTGAATGTCTGTTGCAAGTATAGGTGACTGAATGGTTGATGCCGGCTGCTGATACACTTTCTTTTTATCTCCTTTGAAAACATTCGCTAGCTGATTGCAAGAAATCTCCTCATGTATATCAATGAATGGATGTTTCTCTTTAATATGCTGCTCTTCGTAAAAGTTTTCATTTTCATCAGAAGGCCGACTGCTAATGATTTTTTCTTCCAGGACAAAAAACACCTCAGCATCTTCATCACTATCTCCATAATGATTATATAAAGGAGGAGTCTCGAATGACAAATCAAGAGATATTTTCTGCCCAACATGAGAAAATTGTTCTTCATTGTTAAAAACAGGTTGTCTTTCAAGATTCAATCCACGAAGAAATATTTTATCATCACCATATGAGTCAAATATAGGTTGCTCATATCTAGGTCTTTTAGAGACAGGTTTAGAAAGAGTATCATTTTTCAGAACAGACTGAATTTCTGCATTTTCCTTTTTAAAACAACAAACAAAATTTTCATTTGATGTAGATGAACAGGGAAGAGAAAGAGTTGATTCCTCATCCAAGGCATCTTCTTCATTCTCACAACCTTCATAAGAATCAATTATATCTTGAACACAATCTTTATACTCCTCACAACATCTATGACAAATTAACTCAGAAGAATAAAGCTTTTGACAATGAATATTGAAAGCAACATGAAACTCTTTGAGTGAAGAAATGCTAGAAGGTTCAAGAGACCGATACCCAATACGAACATCTCCTTGAAGAGAGTACATAAAAAACTTCATATATATATCTTCATGTTGGATGTGAAGTTGCTGTATCAGAGCATGAAATTCTAGAACATGTTCAACAAGGTTATCATTCTCACCTTCATAAAATCTTGGCAGCAGATCTTGCCATTCATCAATTTGAGGCACAGGATGTGGATAACCAGCTATGGCTGAGAAATTGAGTGGGGAAAATCTCATGGCTAGGATAGCCTCCATACCATTTAATTTGTCTCATTCCAGTGGAGTCACCAACATATTCTAAACAATGGAGTCACCATGGTGAATGTGCAGTCTTGAAGGTGTCCAACTTCAGTCACCATCTAAAGTTGGAGTTGTGCAATGTCATTCTTACCAAGGAGATTTTCAATCTGCTCAAATCCGTCCCCGACAGCGGCGCCAAAAATGTTAGCACTGAGAGTCACCCTCGGACTGCTAGAGGATAATCCCAGTACCCATTTGATTTAAATAATTAAAACAAGTAATACTTGGTGGATCAACAAGAAAAGAGTAAAAGGGAACTCATGAGACTGATGCAAATACATTCCATTGGGCATGGAGTCATAACATTCTACAAATCACAGGAAATCAGGTTGCCTACCAGACAAAAGGCTTATGCAAATATGGATAGAAGAATAGAAGGTAAACAAAGAGAAGAATATCTACATAACATAGATCCTTTCTGTAATATAGATTAAAGAGTGCTTGAACAATAATCTATGATTAACAAGCAATTACCACAAATCCTTTGTAGCTCATGAATTCATTAACCAAAGGCAACTTTTGATCTTCAAAATCTATAAATATTACTCAAGAAAGATGATAAGAAAGAACGGAAACAAGTGAAAAACAGTCTGGTATCACAACTTTCATGAATATCTAATGGCAAAAATGCCTACAACACATGCCCTCAGGCTTACAAATGAGCAACTCAACTTCTCCTCTAGCTCTCTCCTCTCTTAGATCATGAATTAAACCCCTCTCCAAGAGTTCCCTCCTCTCTTAAATAGAAAATAACATCAAAATATCCTTAGGAGGTCGAATCCCATCTCTTCCATTGGATTCTAGGCCTTGGAGCTAGTTGGCAATAGTCAAAGAGACAAAAATCCAACAAACTGCTAATTTTCAGGAAATTGTTGTAAGTCATTAATAAATTATTTCCAACTCACTGCATGAGGTCTTTAATGGAGCCAAAACTTAGGTGTAGGTGTCCCTTGACATCTAACTGATCCATGAAAATTCATTTGAACCCTCCTTGACAAGTGGAAACCTCCCAACAAGGCGAATATCCAATCAAATATGCAAAACATAGAATTTGCGGCACATTTCGCCGCGCACTGGTATTTTAATTGTTTCTCTCAAATTCCAAACTGGGTTAGGCTGAAATTTGGTCATCAAGTCAACAGGGATATCATCTTCCTCCAAAAAACGTTTCAGAGAAACCCACTTCGTCGTTTTGGTTTTATGACCAGATCTATAACAATAGCTGCTACATGAAATTCTATAGCGCATTCCGTAGCGCCTGTCTGTGTAGATCATTTTGCAGCGCCAGGCTCTAGGAAATGTTCTGTATCTGTCCGATTTGTGAAGTTTGAGCCTAAAATACCTAAAAAATTTAGCCAAAGGTGTATAATCATCTTGATGTCTCCAGATAGGGTGTAAGCATGATACTTTCCACAAAACTTAAAAAATCTACGGATGAATTGACCCATAACAACTACATGTGACCCTTAACAACTCCATGTGATAACATTGGCTCCATAGGGGATAGAGTCCTCCCTGTGAGGCTCTAAGAACTACTGCAACTCCAGTGCCTTAACTGTTGGGTTATGGAGTCAAGCTCAAATACATTTTGCTGAAGACAACAGGCTGACATGTACACTACTCTACTTACAAAGATAAAATAAACACACATGCTCTAGATGGATTTTATTTATGTACAATCTTAAACTAACTGATTTTTTACAATAGGCTAGGTGAAAACAAACTTCCACCAGAGCCACTCAAGTAACTTCCTAACTGAAAACTTTCTTACTCTGCCACTGATCAACAAGAGATAATAAAACTGTGACAACAAATTAATTACATTCTTCATATTACCTCCCAATGTTGAAGGTATGGCAAATCTTGAAGGCTTCAATACATTGAGGAAATGCAACTCCATGTACTCCCCTACAAGGTCATAATATAGGTGATAAAACTTATTGGGCTAATAACAAAAAACCTGCTCTGCTTTACAACTGCTCACATATGGTTGAATGTCTGTTGCAAGTACAGGTGAATGAATGGCTGATGTCGGCTGCTGATACACTTTCCTTTTATCTTCTTTGAAAACATCTGCTAGTTGATTGCAAGAAATCTCCTCATGTATATCAATGAAAGGATGTTTCTCTTTAACATGCTGCTCTTGGTAAAAGTTTTCATTTTCATCAGAAGGTTGGTTGCTAATGATTTTTGCTTCCAGGACAAAAAACACCTGAACATATTCATCATTGTCTACATAATGATCAAATAAAGGAGAAGTCTCTAATGACATATCAAGAGATATTTTCTGCCCAACATGAGAAAATTGTTCTTCATTGTTAAAATCATGCTGCCTTTCAAGATTCAATCCAGGAAGAAATATCTTATCATCACCATATGAGTCAAAGATAGGCTGCTCATATCTAGGTCTTCTAGAGACATGGTTATAAAGAGTATCAGTTTCCAGAATAGACTCAATTTCTGCATTTTCCATTTTAAAACAACAAACAAAATTTTCAACTAATGTAGAGGAATAAGGAAGAGAAAGAGTTGATTGCTCATCCAAGGCATCCTCTTCATTCTCATAGCCTTCATAAGAATCAATTATATCCTGAACACAGTCTTTATACTCCTCACAACAACTATGATAAATTAACTCAGAGGAATAAAACTTTTGACAATGACTATTGAAAGTAGCATGAAACTCTTTGAGTGAAGAAATTATAGAAGGTTCAAGAGACTGATACCAAATACGAACATCTCCTTTAAGAGAGTACACAAAAAACTTCATACGTATCTATTCATGTTGGATGTCAAGCTGATGCATCAAAGCATGAAATTCTAGAACATGCTCAACAGGGCTGTCATTCTCACCTTCATAAAATCTTGGCATCAGATCTTTCCATTCATCAATTTGAGGCACAGGATGTGGCTAACTAGCTATGGCTGAGAAATTGAGTGGGGCAAACCTCCTGGCTATGATAGCCTCAATAGCCATTTAATTTGTCTCATTCCAGTGGAGTCACCAACAAATTCCGAACAATGGAGTCACCATGGTGAATGTGCAGTCTTGAAGGTGTCCAACTTCAGTCACCATTTAAAGATGGAGTTGTGCAATGTCGTTCTTCCAAGGGAGATTTTCAATTTGCTCAAATCCGTCCTTGGCAGTGGCGCCAAAAATGTTAGCACTGAGAGTCACCCTCATACTGCTAGAGGATAAGCCCAATACCCATTTGATTTAAATAATTAAAATAAGTAATACTTGGTGTATCAACAATAAAAGAGTAAAAGGGAGGGCATCAGTCCGCTGCAAATACATTCCATTGGGCATGGAGTCATAACATTCTGTAAATCACAGGCAATCAGGCCGCCTACCAGACAAAAGGCCTATGCAAATATGGATAGAAGAATATAAGGTAAAAAAAGAGAAGAATATCTACATAACAAAGATCCTTTCTGTAATATAAATTAAAGAGTGCTTGAACAATAATCTATGATTAACAAGGAATTACCACAAATCCTTTGCATCTCATGAATTCATTAACCAAAGTCAGCTTTTGATCTTCAAAATCTGTAAATATTACTCAAGCAAGATGATAAGAAAGAATGGAAACAAGAGAAAAATAATCTGGTATAACAACTTTCATGAATCTCTAATGGCAGAAATGCCTACAACACGTGCCCTCAGGCTTACAAATGAGCAACTCAACTGATCCTCTAGATGTCTCCTCTATTGGATCATGAATCCAACCCCTCTCCAAGAGCTCCCTCCTCTCTTAAATAGAAAATAACATCAAAATATCCTTAGGAGGTTGAATCCCATCTCTATCATTGGATTCTAGACCTTGGAGCTAGGTGACAATATTTAAAGAGATAAAAATCCAACAAACTGCTAATTTTCAGGAAATTGTTGGAAGTCATTAATAAATTGTTTCCGACTCACTGCATGACGTCTTTAATGGAGCTAAAACTTAGGTGCAGGTGTCCCTTGACATCTAACTGATCCATGAGAAGTCATTCGAACCCTCCTTGAAAGGTGGAAACCTCCCAACAAGGCGAATATCCAATCAATTATGCAAAACAAAGAATTTGTAGCACATTTTACAACACACTGGTGTTTTAATTGTTTATCCCAAATTCCAAACCGGGTTAGGCTAAAATTTTGTCAACAAGTCAACAGGGATATCATCTTCCTCCACAAAAAATTTCAAAGAAACTAACTTCGATGTTTTGTTTTTATGATCAAATCTATAACAATAACTGTTACATAAAATTTCGTAGCCCCTGTCTGTGTAGATCATTTCACAGAGCCAGGCACTACGAAATGTCCTGTAGCTGTCCGATTTGTGCAATTTGAGCCCAAAATACCCAAAAATTTTAGCCAAAGGTGTATAAGCATGTAGATGTCTCTAGATAGGGTGTAAGCATATTACTTTCCACAAAACGTTTGGGAGGGTAGGAATTACTTATGATTATTATGATATTTTATTTTGATGAGGTGACGTAGATGTGTAATAAGGGGAGAGGGAGAGAAGGGGAGGGAGGGAGAGATCCAACAAGCATCGTAATTTTAATTTTTAATGGAACCAATAACATTCACATCATTTTTGCATATTTATTCTCTCCATTTCCATTGTTGTGTTGGCTAGCCCCCCTATGTTTGGGGTTCGGGGGCTAGAGGGTGAGAGAGAGGGGGAGTTTGGGGTTCTGTGGCTGAGGGTGAGAGGGAGGGATGATGTTAAGAGAGATGGAGGCAGAGAAAGGTAAAGAGAGAGAGGGAAAGAGGGAGAGAGAGGTGGGAGAGTGGGGAGGAGAGACAAAGAAGGGAGGTAGAGAGATGTAATATATATATATATATATATATATATATACAATAATACACACACACACACACACACACACACAGAGAGAGAGAGAGAGAGAGAGAGAGAGAGGCTAGGAATGTCCCCTGAGAGTGTGAGAGGATAGAGGAAGACACAGTAGATGGGAGAGAGATACAAGACAAAGTGAAAAGGGAGAGAGGACAGGAGTGGGGGGTAGAGAGAGAGAGAGAGAGAGAGAGAGAGAGAGAGAGAGTGAAGAAGGGGGGAGAAAGAAGAAAGTATGAGTGAAGAGCATAAGATGTCCATTTTTACGTGCCTCAATGTTATACCATATAACCTATAAATTGAGTATGAGAGGATGTGTAATTAGGAAAAAATTTGGATGGAAATACATCTAATTTGATGGAAATGGATGATGACAAATATCTATTGGGGCTTGATAATATTCTATGTGAGTTCTATAAGAATGTCGGTACCTAATAAGCATTAAGTTAAATTTTAGCCATGACTTTTGCTAACTCAAAATCAAAATAAAGGTGATTTAACAAACATGTAAGGACCTTTGTGACCTTGGAATAGGAGGAAAATGAATTAAAAAATGATTTAATTAGTAAATTATCAATTCATTCACATGCCCAATGTCTCGACTAGAAACAAACTCTATGATTTTTTAATAATGAATGCACCGCATCTTAAGTAGTCATATAGATTTTTCAAATAGTACCCTATCTCATGTAAATACGTTATTGAACAATGTCTAGCTAATAAATTACATTCTATCAAATATGGAAACCTTCCCCATCTACAAATAATAACACGAGGCCTATTGTTAATCAATGGAAAATGGTGGAACTGCTCAAACTCAACATTGAATTAATGACATATTCTTGGCTTGTTTGTTTGTTTAGGATTCGTTCTTGCCTTGTTTGAATGGTTTAAGTGTAAGGTTGAGGAAATGTTTAGGGAATAATTGCAATAGTTCTAAGATCCAAGGAACTAAAGGATCGAGATAGAGGGATGGTCAAGCGATGGAACCAAGATTTAGTTCAGTCATGGATTGTAGGAAAAAATTGAGGAATCCCATAAAACACTAAGGGGAGTCATGTTAGGGTACTAATAAGTCAATACCTAGTTTTTGTTGTGAAATTACATATGAAAAATGCAAGGTAAAACTCAAGCAGGAGACATACAGGAAGGGAAAGTCATAGAGGGCTCTTCTAAAAACCCTTCTAAGAGGCTACACGGGTGGTTGGGTATGTTACAATTGGAATCAGAGCCAATATTACAACACTAGGGGTTCTATGGGCTCAAGGGAAATGAATGACAATGCTTTTGGAGTCTAGCATTTGAAAAAGAATAAGAAAAAAACATGCTCAAAGCCTTTCCGCCTCAAACGGTCATTTCAACTCGGGTGTACTGCAATCTCATGATGTCTGGGCCTCCAAACAGTTCATTGCAATCTCACTATCTCTCCGCCTCCAAACGGTCCTTTCAATTTGGGTGCATTTCAATCTCATAATCTCTAAGCCTCCAAACGGTCATAATGTTCATTTTAGTAGGTTCCATTCCTCCAAATATCTTGTCACCAGACCTAGAACTTGACATAGACCATGACCTAGATCACCACATAGAGACATATATAGATTTAGACATTGACCTAGAGCTTGATGTAGACCATGAAATAGACCCCCCTAGCTCCATCTAAGCCTAGGCATAACTTATACTCAATCCTTAACCCTATATTAACTCAAGCCATGAGTGCACTATGCATATAACTTGTGTACAACCCTAGCACCCACATCACCCATATCTTGGTGCTCTAACCATTGCTCTATCCCGGAAAACACTTTCAATCCTAACCCCTTAGGCCTTAGTTGTCCCCATACCCCTATACATCTTTATTCATAAAGAGGTTTGGTGTATATTAAATTATATATATGTTGCATTAAGAGTGTGCACGCGCTCTCGTGACTTGACTGAGTTGGTTGTTTATGCTCAACATGAATGCCTACCGTGCATGTTCCTACTAGGAATTGTAAGGTGACATTAGTGAGGGCATGTGCATTTATTCTAGACGAAAGGCACTGTTGAAGGCATTAGGTGAATATGTTAGCATGGGGATGGCAAAGCAACCATCATTTTCTTATGGATATGGTGAACCATACATTCATGTTAGAATTTATCCATTGGTTAACCATAACCTACACTGACAGATCCATAATATCTAGAGGACATAATCAAAATATTATACATACCTAAATGGTGATTTTTCAATTTAGCAATCGAACATAAAAATTCATAAAACATTAAACATAACTAGAATTGATGGCTATATAAAATATGCTGAAAGGAGAAATCACACATGATCTGATGAACTAGTTGACAGTATAGTTGGAATGGTTGAATCCGCGTGTTTCTCTTCAGCTGTATGACCCTCTGTTAGTCTTGAGCTTCCCTCAATCGACGAAGAATTTTTTTAAAGTACCTAACAAAATCATTCAACCTCCATAAATATCTAAAAAATCAATACAAGTCATATTGGTAGTGCATTATTTACTCTAAGATGCATTTTTACGAGAGTGTCAGAACATACATTAATGAGATCCTCTTGGTTTCGAGAATAATTTATTGGATCCACGCGTCTAATATTTGATCAAACTGCCTCCCTTGATTTGAGGTAGCAACAACGAAGTCAACATTGACTTTGTTGTTGCTTCGTTGGATCGAGGGAGGTTTTCTCCAAGATTAAACGGCTCCAATAAATTACTCTCTACTGAACAGGGCCAACCACGTGAAGGTGGAAGCTCTTATGGCCCCTTGCCCCCCCTCACATCACTCTTAATTCCCCAATACCCAACATATAAATCTATTGAAATATTTACAACAAAAACAAACATATATACATATGAATATTGACAAATGTTTACAATGAAATAAAATGTTTCCTTGATCCATTTGGAGTGAGTGGAATATGGTGAAAATAGATTTTATATTAAATAATTATTAAAATATTCATGTACATCATCATTTAGTACTTTTATCTGGCCTCTTCTTCTTAGCTATATAGTTCCTAATCATTTCATCAATATCTACGTCTCCGTTCTCTGGGTGCTCTTCAAAATATGATTGTGATTGCGTCCTCTCACGCAGAGCACGCCTAGCCACGGTGTACTCACAGTGTAACGGAGGCCGCTATGATGAGCCATCACCTACAAAAGAAAAAAATACAAAATTTAAATGGCCAATTTTTAAATATCATTGAACTAGTTCAGTAATATTAAAAAAAACACCTACAATGTCATTATTTACCTAGTGCACTGGTTGGCACCGTTGGAATGGTTTCCCCTGTGTGATCCTCTTCAACTATATGAGCCTCAAGTACAACATTCTCTGCCATTGAGACCACAAACTTTATAAGGACAATCATAAATGTACAAGTAAAAAAATAGAAGTACAAAATGTATAACTACAAAATTATTAAGTATATGATTAAAATACAACCATATTACCGTCATGTGCCAGCTTGGTCGTAACACCACCGTGGGGATGCACCCCCGTGGAAAATTGGGACTGCACGAGAGAACCATCTCTTGGTTGCAAACTACTATCAACGCACTGCTCTCCAATACTAGTGCGTTCGTTGTCAGTGCTGTTCCCCTGATTAAAACAAAGTTGTAAATATTAATAATATCCAACATGATTGTATTATATTAATAATAAAGGTTAATGTGGATTGAATTTTATTTACCTTATCCTACAAAGTGGTTCTTGGTATCTGCCCCAAGATTTTTCGGTGTTCACCTACAACTTTATAGCCATACTTATAACCAAGTTGGAGGTCTTCCTTCGTGGTTTCAGTACCAAACTCGTCACCCTGCATTGCATAAGAGTATGTATTTTTAATGTTATTCACTGCAATTACCTAAAAGTTTTAAGGTGATACAAATAAGATATTTAGGTACTTACAATTCGTGACTGCAACTACAAGTAGTCGCCTTGGCCTAGCGTGTGCTGACCACATTTGGAAAGCCTTGCTTTTGTTTCCTTTGACGTGTCAGTCAACCTATCATCAAAAGTTTCAAGTATGTTAATATATACCACAATTTTATTTACATTTAAAAAAAATGAAGGTATTGAATTGAAATTGTAATTTACCTTCTGGGACCAGAGGGTGTTTTTCCTTCATCTGTCAATGCTTTCTGTTTTGCGTCCTCAATGAGAGCCTTCCAATCCCTCTCTGGAATCATCAGAGGACGCTCATACCTATCATTTTGTTTCAAGTGCTTCCTATATGTTTCTCGTGTATATTTTAAATATTGGCCAGCTGTGGCAGTGGCCAAGGTCTTATTAAATGTGTCTACACCAAAAAGGATTTCGAGATAATCCCTCAATTCTTTTTTGAGGTTGGAATTCTAGGAATTCTACCTCTCCCGTATGCTGGGCTCAAAAATCAGCAACGCCTTATTCTCCAAGGACCTATAAAAATCGTTATTCCCTACATGCAAAAATGATTATATGATTATTAATTTAAAAATAATAATTTAGATGATTTATATTTGTCTACATAGAGAACATGAAAAAATTAAAATTTTAAAAATTACCTGGGACTTTAACTTGCTTTAATGGAAGCCCTTCCTCGTTGACCATAAATGTTCCCTTAAGGGTCCCTGTGTTGGTCACACATATTGCTTTAGGAAAAACAACCATATAGTTTGTCAAATCATGGGCCTCATCTCCATCACCACCTCTAGAGCCTACCTGTGTGGCCGCTTCCTCGGTGTGCGTGTTGTGACTCCCACCTAATGGTGTGGAAGGTGGAGATCTGAATAGTTGTGTCTTGACAACTATATGAGGGCTTGCGTCAGGACCCTGTGGCGTCTGTGCAGCGCCACTACTACCGACACCATGCATGTCGGTGTCAACAAGATCCAAAAATCTCTATATAAGAAAGAAAACATTTTTTCGTTTAGATAATGTAAAAGTTAAAATTCAAGCTTTCATAATTGATCTTATGAGATAAAAATAAAACCACTTGAAATTATGGTTATTACCTTATATGTCTTAAGCCTTGTCATAACTTCTTTGATCCTTTCTTCTACCTTAGGAGTTTGATCTAGAATATCTAACAAGTGAGCTAGTTCCTTGTTTGTTTTATTGATCTTTTTTCTAATTAAAACCATAGGGTCGGGGGAATCATACAAATCCCTTTCACCGAGCGAATCATCATCAACATCATGTTTTGATACCACTTTTGATTTACCATGATCATCCTGCCACATTACAGTAAAATTAGAACCATGATCATTATCATGAGAAATAAATTCAAATGTATGAGAAATCCTCCCTCTTTATTGACATCCAAGGAGGAATGTTATTGTTGATAGCAAAAATAGGACACACTGAGTAAACAAACCAAAGCTCTCCAAATGGATTAACATCGTAAAAAACATAATGAAAATCGTAAAATATAAGAGTCATTGCTTACAGGTTGGGTAAATTAGTATACGTATCGCCCCCATAATAACAACATATGTATCTATTCGATTCAAATTGTAACCAATCAATAACTCTTCCCCTACAACTATTGATTTTATTTCACATACGAATACATGGTTTCCGTCACACCCCTGAAATATGCAATTGGCTCGTTTATATGTAGTTGCGAGTCGTGTACTATTTATAAACCCTGCAATATTCCCCGTTGCTTTTGGCCTTCCATCAATATAGATAGTTGCTCCTTTATTTTGATCATTGTCTTTTAGCTGTATATAATTTGTAGCCAAACCATATCTTCACATACTTTTTGTATATTGGAATATTTGTATCCAATCTTTGTAGATATAACAGGGTCCGACGTACTCCATCAATTCAGTTAATCCCTCGTAACATACCTTTATGCCATCCATGGAAAATAGCCCTAAACTATGTAATGACGATGGAGCAATCCTGTATATCCTTTCGTTTACACACAAATCAATGTTTATTTCAGGAAGATCCTTGGGTACCCATCGTTTCACTATATATTTGTACCTCAAGGGCACGTCGATGTCGTCTATGCTCTCATGATCATAAGAATGTGATCCCCCTTTCGCAAGAAAAAATTCCATGCGTCTATGGAATTTTCTTATGATCTTCTCACCTCTAGTTGATCTCCGCCTCTTAGACCTACTAGATGTCTAACTTTCCTCTATTATACTTGAACTCCCTCACTCAATGAATATAGATCTGACAAATACATGTTTTCTTGTACATCCTATAACACCATCAATGACAGAAAGTGACTTTCATATCTAGATTATGCATGATAAGATTTCCCTATAATGTTGAAACTTGTGGCATAAGCTTGATATCTTTTCTCTTAAATTGCCTAGTGGATTAGGGTTGTTAAGAAGTGAAATATCATCTACTATTTCTATTGTTTTATTATATTTCATATCATCCCTAAGGATGTAAATTCCCAGGGACTATATCTGGGAAACTCTAGGAAAGAGGTAAAATTTCTGAAGTTCAAGACACTAAGTTTCTAATTTAGAATTTCAACAAAATTTTTAATTGGACTTTTTACATAAAAAAATGTTTTCTAGAGTCAATTAAACAATTTTTTTTCTACTAGAACCCAACAAGATAATGGTGGCGTTGGATTGATGCCAATGTGGCATCATCAGGTATAGTGTTGGGTGGTATAACAATGTGTCTACACAACTAAGTTTTGGAGGTGAATTTTGATTTGTTGGAATTAGTTAAATTATTCCATTGGTGCTTGACATTTATTTGTTGAGAAAAACTAGTGCATTTCTTGTATATATTGTTGAACCCTAGTAAGAAGTCCAATGGTCACAATTTCGATGTCTAGAAGCAATGTATGATTACCAGATTCCAATGCAATGGATTGTTAGGATTGGTCATAGGAAAGGGTAGGAGAAACTCTGATGATGAGAATGGTTAAGAATTATTTCACTCGAAGAATAGAGAGGTTATTTTGTTAATAAAGTTGTCCATAACAAATGATAAGTTGCTACAAGTCAAATATTTGGTAGTGATTACCTTGAAGAGTTTGTCTCCTTTTGGAGATTTTGTTGAAACTTTAAATGTCACCAAGGAGATTACTAACATTACATTTAAGTTGTGTAGACTATTATTAAAAAAAGACAGATTCAATAAATAGTTTATAAGCAATAGAAAAGCATCCAAAAGTGCCTTTACAGTAAAGAGTAAGGACAAAGGAAAGCATAAACTAAAGGGAAACACAATCATTGATGGAAAACCTAAGGGTTGAAGAAAATCTACTAAGAACTTGAAGTGTTTTTACAATGGGATAAAATCATATACTGCACACCACCGAATTGGTACCACACCAATCACTCCCTTCTTAGGGTCTTTGATCTCAAAGCTAGAGATAATTGATCACTTCCTGATGAAATGTTGGGACCTATGGATGCCATTATCACCATATTGATCTTTGTGGTTTCTTTCTAGTGTATCTAGCTAGTGACACCATGTACTTGGTACTCAAATTAAGAAACACAATTTGACAATGCACCTATAAATCCTAAAATACGAATGAAGACATCTCCATGTACTTGGTACTCAGATTCTGAAGTTCAAGACACTAAGTTTCTAATTTAGAATTTCAACAGAATTTTTAATTGAATTGTTTACACAAAAATACGGATGAAGACATCTCCATGTAAAGGCTCTGATTGATTAAACATTATAATAATGATGTTAATAGTATGATATATCACTAGAATTTGAAGTTGTAGAAAGTCAATATTGGAATTGAATGATGGCGTAAAATGGCTTCTAAGGAGATTACAAGGATGAGAAGACCATGTCTAATATTTAGGCCCTATTGAAAGAATACAACAAATTGTTTATGTAGTTTTTTACTGATATGAAAGGGATTCAAGAAGAGTTTGGGGAGATGAGGATAGAGTTGTGGTAAGATGCTAATCCTGTTAACCATCAACCCTATCATATTAATCCAAGGGTTAAGGAGAAGGTAGAGAAAGAAATTGACATAATATTGTAAATCCGATTAATATTCCGAGTAGATGAATCCAATTTGATCATTACTATTGTTATTCACATCAATAAGGATTTTCATGACATTAAGGGTTGTGTGGACTTTAGAAGCTTAAACTCTACTTGTGTATGATACTTTTCCCACTCCTTTCAGTGATGAGGTGATTGATCAAGTTGTAGGAAAAGAGGATTATTCCTTTATATATTGCTTTTCAAGATATATCAAGTATGAATTGAAAAAGAAGACAATAATAAGACCAGCTTTACTAGAAAATAAGGATCCTTTGGTTATAATTTCATGCCTTTTGGGCTCAAGAATGCACCAAGTATCTTTTCTCAAGTTGTGATTACAACCTTTAGAGATTTCATTCACAAGTTTTTGGAGGTTTATATGGATGATTGAATTGTATATAAATTGTTGAAGGAACATATTGGGTTGTTGAAGTTAATGTTTGATAAATGTAGGAAGCTTTAGATCTCCCTAAATTTGAAGAAGTGCATATTCTATGTACCATTTGGCATTTTGTTGGGACACATTGTCTGGAAGGAAGGATTATTGGTGGACCCTTCCATGATTGTTGTCATTATGAATCTACTTACACCAAATAATGTTAAATATATGTAGTCTACTTTGGTACATAATAGTTGTTAAGGTTTAAGTTATTATTATAGTTCTTTGCATTTCACTAGATAACAATAGCATAAGATAGGATCATTGAGAAATACACAATCACAAGAGACACATAATTTATCTTGGGAAACCCTCATGGGGGATAAAACCCATAAAAATTTCCTTATTATAGATAGCCAATACAATGCCAAGAGATAACTCAAACAAATACATAAAGTCCTCTCCCAAGAATGCGTCTCTCTCTCTCTCTCTCTCTCTCTCTCTCTCTCTCTCTCTTCTCCAACTGCAGCTCCGAAACTTGCTCCTTAATGAACAAGTGAGTGTGTGTCTAAGTGAGGTGCTAGCCTCCTTATTTATACAATTCTGGCACATGTGGAAGTGTCTCTTCATTGGCAGGGCCGACTTCTTCTTCTGGGTGGTTATAACCACCTTTAATATTTTATAGGGCCTCTTTAATGTATTCTGGGGCCGACTTCTTATTCTGCCTTTTAAAATTATACTTTAACGAATCCACAAAAGGGGATTTGGTCTTTTACAATAGCCGACATGATCAATCCACAATAGGGGATTGATATAATGAATAATACCAAATTAATAATTAGAATACACTTTGCAGTTACATTATTTCAACACTCCCCCTTAACAAGAAGGGTATTCTACAACATCATCAGGCGAGAGAGAGGACAACATCATCAACAACATCAAGTGGGTGAGAGGATAGCATCATTAATATCATCTTGGAACACTGACTGGCGTATCTATAAATCATCGGAAGTTTTTCTCATCATCAACACAACACAGAGGCTGGAGCATCATCAAC
>SNQJ01S0012733.1:266391-276561 GCA_010110895.2 Picea sitchensis | reverse complement strand
AATATATAATTTATAAATTATATATTATAATTTATATATTATAATATATAATTTATAAATTATATATTATAATTTATATATTATAATATATAATTTATAATTTATATATATTATATATAATATTATATTACATAATATTGTCCTAAGCCTCTTAGGGTTGAGAACTAGGTTGTCTCAATGAAGGTTTTTCCTTCGTGCAAAGGATGGAGGACCACCATAAGGAATGTTCATTAAAAGACAAACCAAATATGATACTTTGTATTTCGTCGATAGTTCGAGACCTTGTTTTATTATAGTACTCTAATAATCCATTTGGTGAACGAAACCAATAGGTTGGATGTGTATTACGAGGATTTCCATATATACCCTCAACATGCAACAAAAATTCCAATTTACTTTGTGAAGTTCTTACCACCCTCCATACTTTCCCCAAAAATGATATAAATAGAGTTCTACAAGTACTGAAGCTGGCTAGTTGATGGAATCGAAAGAGAGGATCAGTCATAGACATAGGTTACAACCAATATTTTAGTGCATATTTGGAATATGACTGCAACCATGGGCATTAGCTCAGTGTGCCAATTTTTCTTTTTCTTTTTATCTCTTTGGATGACAATCTACCACATCTATTTGGAGGATGCATAAAACACAAAAGGAAGCCTAAGAAATCCAACCCCAATATGTGATCCAACTAGGAAGGTCTTGAGGGCCTAGTTTGTGACATTGAGTTTTGTCCCATTGAATTTTGGACTCGTAGGATAAATAAAATATATAAATATAGTCCATTCCATTGATCATTAATTTATATTCCTCTCTAATGGTGAGAAATAAATCATTAGCAAAATTCCGAGTGACAAACTACTTGATTCCTTGTTTAGGGAGAGGGATGTATTTAATCAAACATTAACCTATAATGTGAAAGATCAAGTAGACCAATGCTTATATTACCATCACATAAATTTCAAGTGCCAACAAAGATCCTTGTCAAATATAATGGACTAGCCCTACTTCTTCTTATTTATATATGTTGATGGAGATATACATCATTGGTTCTAAGAAGATTTTCCATGGCTCTAGGGAACAAGGGGACAAATTCAAGAGCCTCAGGCATGACCAATATGAAGGGAAACTTGATCATATCATGGGCCTTTTCAAAGTCAATTTAAAAAAATAAAGTATCGAGTCATGAGCATCTAGCCCATTCCGTTTTTTTCCCATGTTGCTAGGATATTAAATTTTTAACAAAAACTAAATAGTTCATTATTTAGAGACATGCATTTTGTTAGTAAGATCATGGCTATAGAAAAAATATTCAAGAAAGACACATTTATTATGTATGGTTATTGGTTTCTTTTTTCTTCCAAGATTAGTCATATAGAAACTTGAGTGCTTAGAGGTTTTTTATGCTCTAAAAATGTGGTGGACCATGCATTATCAATATTGGTTCCATGGAGCATATTTTCCTTTCCTAAAAAAGGCAAAGGCCTCATATAAACTAATATAATTGTACATGGAGGAAGCATGTCAGGAAAGCAGATAACGAGTTCAATGATTGGTGATGAACCTTCAAAATATTGACCTAATACATAATTGTTAAAGGAAAATTTAGATCCAAAATCAATAGACCTTTCACCCTCAATGATGTGAATGTAGCTTCAAGTGATTTCAGGATTTGTGGTTCTTTTGCACTAATTCGAATAGTTTGGGAATAAAGGGAGAAGGTGGTTTCAACTCTTACAACTTAGTATTAGGATGATTTTATCTAGAGAGGATTAAAATTTTCTTGCAACTCTATTTTGACATGGAAAGTATGACATTCTAACATTTCACATATGGGTAGATACATTCTTAAATTTTTCTTGAAAATGAACTTTAGATGGAGAGATCTATGAGATGGGGAATTTGAACATGGACATCCCAATCAACTCTTACATGAGAATTTGGAATGGTTCAATTGGATTGTATTGTCATATAAGAACTTCAACAAGTAATAGCCATATAGTCTTAACATTCATGTATACATTCCTACTTTGGATGACTAGCTCTTGCATAATAAAGGTAAGAAAAAGGTCAATCTTTATTATTCTAGTATTCCATCCACTAAGAAAGGTAAGAAAAAGGTCAATGAGTAGGATGTGGTTATTGGGAACAAAGGTCACAAGGTTTGCATATGTGAGTACATGGCCTTATAAAGAGTCCCACATCGTCAATGAACTAGGGTGCTTTGGCATGAGCTATCATAGTGTCATCTCCACAATGAGAAATTCTATAATGAATAAAATTATAACATGGGTACTCAATCATACATTATATCCTTTAGGAAAGATCCATAATATTTGGAGATCCAAGATTGGAGGTATTTTTTATTTATCCATAATCCACATGGAGGAAACCTTCCTAATGTAAAAGGATGACCAAGTTGAGGGTTTACCTAAGCGAAATATATTCTTAAAGGGGGTGACCTTCCCATTAGAGGAGGATCCTTTAAGGATGTTGATATGTTATATCTACATGTTGCAACACTCAAATACTAGTAAATAAGGGAGTAACATTATATGGCATTGAAATAACTTCAAGACAACCAACTTGTTTGAACAACCATGGATGAGTATAAAAAATCCTAGATATTCTCATAAGATTTTAGAGGGAGAAATTACATAGTTGTTACCAAAAAAGGGGAAAAGTTATCCAATTGTAAGAAATCGTTTAACATTGACCCATGCACGAAAGAGTGTGTGGTTAAATGATGTGTTGTAAGCAAATTCTAAAGTTGGAGGTAAGGAAATATCTAAATGGTCTTCCCTATAAACATCATATTGCGAAATATTTTATTGTGTATTTCTCTTTAGAAAACTCTTCACTATTGCACCCACCACCTAATTAGATCACCTAATTTTAATAATAGGTCCAACAATTGATTCTTGGGTATCTAAACACTTAGCATATGCATTATATCAAACAAATGAGCTATGATTTCACACCTAAACAATCATTACAAATGTGGAATTATGGGAATATGATGAAGAACCTTTCGAGGCACCCTTTTCATTACTTGATCGGTTCGATATATACTGATAAGACATAAGTCTAGTAAGTCTAGAACCAAAACAAGTGGGTGTACTGTGAGTCAAATTTGAGTCCAGAAACCCTCCCACATCGTTAAGGCATGCGAATAGTCTATCCATGTCAAATTTCAGTGCATATAGAAACAGTTTGAAAACATTTCAACGTTGGCCCCATTCGCAGGTCACTGTTGCCCATGTCTAGGTCACTGTTGAGGGCCCCCCAATGGCATCCACATGAGGAATTGTAACAAAACAAAGTGCAATAAGGCTCCAAGAAAGGTGTGTGTCCTCAATAATAAGCATAAACATAAGTGCAAGCAACATCCAATATAAGTGGGCATCTTCCTTCATGATCTAGGACATAAAATCATGAAACCCCTAGGCCATCCAAAGATCAACTTGTAAACCTCTCTTTGTGATGAAAATCACAAGAGTAGTGAAAAAATACTACTGTAGGCCTCATGTAAAATGAGGGGTAACACTAGCAACACAAACTGGATAATTTTGAACATAATCATAATTTCATTCCTCTTACCAATGCCAATTTCTAGTAGGTTTGATTCCTAGCTTGCAACCCCAATGGATGAACTATCAATAAATTGAATTCATTAACTCAAGTGGCTCTATTGTTGATTCTCTTGGTTAAAGTGGATTTAACCACTTTGTTTGATTATTGAATTACCAAGTCGAGTTGATGTCGCAGAAGCTTCAATTCACCCAACATAAATGTCATGCACCAACCTCGCATAGTGAGCCGTGAGTGGGGCCAACTTTGAAATTTCTTCAATATGTGTCTGTATGCATCAAAATTTGACATGGTTAGACTAGAAACATGACTTGATGGTATGGGAGGGTTTCATGACTCAATGATGTATGATGTCCCCACTTAATATTTGAGATCGTCCACATTTGCATTAATGTTCATGAAACACCTCTCATTGTCATCATTCGTCATTCCCTTTCTATAGAATCGTTGTCGGAACTATCTTGAAATTTGACATGGACCTTCCAATACACCCATCACAAATTTATTCCACCGAATTCGCATAATACTTAAGGATCTCATAACACCCATCAAGATACTTAGGGATGTTTAATGTCCCCGCATAATACTTAAGGAGGGTTTGATTATTGAATTACCAAGTCGAGTTGATGTCACAGAAGCTTCAATTCAACCACCACAAATGTCATGCACCGACCCCGCATAGTGAGCAGTGAATGTGGCCAACGTTGAAATTTATTCAGTATGTGCCTGTATGCATCGAAATTTGACATGGTTAGACTAGACACATGACTTGACAGTATGGGAAAATTTCAAGACTCAAGGATGTATGATGTCCCCAAATAATCTTAGAGATTGTCCACATTTGCATCAACGTTCATCATGTTGCACCTCTCATTGTCATCATTCATCATTCCCTTCTATAGAATCGTTGTCGGAACTATCTTGAAATTTGACATGGAACTTCCAATACACCCATCACAAATTTCTTGCACCGAACCCAGATAATACTTAAGGATCTCATAACACCCATCACAATACTTAAGGATGTTTGATGTTCTCACATAATACTTAAGGAGGGTTTGATTATTGAATTACCAAGTCGAGTTGATGTCGCAGAAGCTTCAATTCACCCACCACAAATGTCATGCATCAACCCCGCATAGTGAGCAATGAATGGGGCCAATGTTGAAGTTTCTTCAATATGTGCCTGTATGCATCGAAATTTGACATGGTTAGACTAGACACATGCCTTGAGGGTATGGGAGGGTTTCAAGACTCAAGGATGTATGATGTCCCCACATAATCTTTGAGATTGTCCACATTTGCATCAACGTTCATCATGGTGCACCTCTCATTGTCATCATTTGTTATTCCCTTCTATAGAATCATTTTCGGAACTATATTGAAATTTGACATGGAACTTCCAATACACCCATCACAAATTTCTTCCACCGAACCCGCATAATACTTAAGGATCTCATAACACCCATCACAATACTTAAGGATGTTTGATGTCCCCACATAATACTTAAGGGGGGTTTGATTATTGAATTACCAAGTCGAGTTGATGTCGCAGAAGCTTCAATTCACCCACCACAAATGTCATGCACTGACCCCGCATAGTGAGCAGTGAATGGGGCTAACATTGAAATTCTTCAATATGTGCCTGTATGCATTGAAATTTGACATGGTTAGACTAGACACATGCCTTGACGGTTTGGGAGGGTTTCAAGACTCAAGGATGTACGATGTCCCCACATAATATTTGAGATCGTCCACATTTTCATCAACGTTCATCATGTTGCACCTCTCATTGTCATCATTCATCATTCCCTTCTATAGAATCGATGTCGGAACTATATTGAAATTTGACATGGAACTTCCAATACACCCATCACAAATTTCTTCCAACGAACCCGCATAATACTTAGGGATATCATAACACCCATCATGATACTTAAGGATGTTTGATGTCCCCACATAATACTTAAGGAGGGTTTGATTATTGAATTACCAAGTTGAGTTGATGTCGCAGAAGCTTCAATTCACCCACCACAAATGTCATGCACCGACCCCGCATAGTGAGCAGCGAATGGGGCCAAGGTTGAAATTTCTTCAATATGTGCCTGTATGCATCGTAATTTGACATGGTTAGACTAGACACATGCCTTGATGGTATGGGAGGGTTTCAAGACTCAAGGATGTATGATGACCCCACATAATCCTTGAGATCGTCCACATTTGCATCAACATTCATCATGGTGCACCTCTCATTGTCATCATTCGTCATTCCCTCCTATAGAATCATTATTATAACTATATTGAAATTTGAAATGGAACTTCCAATACACCCATCACAAATTTCTTCCACCGAATCTGCATAATACTTAAGGATCTCATAACACCCATCATGATACTTAAGGATGTTTGATGTCCCTACATAATACTTAAGGAGGGTTTGATTATTGAATTACCAAGTCGAGTTGATGTCACAAAATCTTCAATTCACCCACCACAAATGTCACGCACCAACCCCACATAGTGAGTAGTGAATGGGCCAACCAATGTTGAAATTTCTTCAATATGTGCCTGTATGCATCGAAATTTGACATGGTTAAACTAGACACATGCCTTGACGATATGGGAGGGTTTCAAGACTCAAGGATGTATGATGTCCCCACATAATATTTGAGATAGTCCACATTTTCATCAATGTTAATCATGCTGGACCTCTCATTGTCATCATTCATTATTCCCTTATATAGAATTGTTGTCCGAACTATCTTGAAATTTGACATGGAACTTCCAATGTACCCATCACAAATTTCTTCCACCGAACCCGCATAATACTTAAGGATCTCATAACACCCTACACGATACTTAAGGATGTTTGATGTCCCCACATAATACTTAAGGAGGTTTTAATTATTGAATTACCAAGTCGAGTTGATGTCACATAAGCTTCAATTCACCCACCACAAATGTCATGCACCGACCCCTCATAGTGAGCAGTGAATGGGGCCAACATTGAAATTTATTCAATATGTCCCTGTATGCATTGAAATTTGACATGGTTAGACTAGACACATGCCTTGATGGTATGGGAGGGTTTCAAGACTCAAGGATGTATGATGTCCCCATATAATCTTTGAGATTTTCCACATTTGCATCAACATTCATCATGCTGCACCTCTCATTGTCATCATTTGTCATTCCCTTCTATAGAATCGTTGCCGGAACTATCTTGAAATTTGACATGGAAATTCCCTTCTATAGAATTGTTGTCAGAACTATCTTGAAATTTTACATGGAACAAACTGTCCATGTCAAATTTCGATGCATGTCAAATGTGAACAGAGTATCCATGTCAAATTTCGGTGCATACATAAACATTTTGAAAAAAATCAACGTTGGCCCCACTCACAGGTCACTATTTCCCATCATGTACTCTATCCCTAGTACAATGTCTTTTAATAGTTGTTTCCTTTAAAATTCAACCGATCGGAAAATTAAAAAGAAACGAGGACGAGATGAGACGGTATATAGAGTGGGTCTGTGAGTGATCTTTGAGTATAAATATGAATGAATGAACTTCTCTTGGTTTCAAGAATAATTTATTCTCTACTAAACAAGGCCAACCACGTGAAGGTGGAAGCTCATATGGCCCCTCCCCCCCTCACATCGCTCTCAATTCCCTAATACACAATCTATAAAATAGAAAACAAAAAAAAGAAACATAGTAATCATGCATAGAAACTACCAAAACAAAAATGAAATAAAACTTGAAAACATGTAATTAACCCACATAAAATATTATTTAAAGAGAATAATTCATACAAATTAAAATATCTAGTTATGTACCTCATCGACCAACGCAACATTTGTATCATCCTTCTTCTGTATCTTCTTCTTGATCATCCAAATCGACATCGGTATCAACATCTGGTGATCTAGATGGATATCGGTGGCCGCCCACCTTTTCCAACTGGCTCAAAACAATTTTCTGTCAATTTTGATAATTTACTATTTTTAACATTTTTTGGGTCTTGAAACTTTCGGAGCCATTTTGAGGCCCTAAACAACATTTTTTGGGAAAATGGGGAGAAACATGGAACTTCCTTCGATGTTTCTCACACAAAAGTTGTAGTCCTCGGATAGATCTTTCTAATGAGTTATTGAGCACGTCAAACAGAGATCATATGCAAAAGTTACGGCCCCAGGAAGTTGATGTACTAACTTACCCAAATGGGGCCCACATGATTTTTGGCGCTTCATCTCCTAGGCTTAGGTTTTTGGATGTATAGGGTTTTTAAAATTCCTGTTTATTGTAAAAATGCCTTCAGAGCCTCATTGTAACAATCATCTGGTGAATGAGCACAACCGTCACATCTCATCTCAGAGATAAGCTGCCACCATTCCAACAAGCTTGTTTTTCGCTGCAGTTTACAGTTTCAGCTTATTTCCTTATTGAATAGAAAACCGGTTTTACTGTATCTCTGTTATTTTGTGTTAAGCACCTGCTAATAATCTGTAGTCATTTCATTCTGCTTATAAAATCCGGATCAGTGGTATCAGAGCTATCTGCTCCTTGTCATCTTAATGCATGTCCCCAATGAGGTCGGAGTACAAAGAGTTGGGTCTCGAGCTTGTTTCTCTTGAGGACAAAATATCTTGCACGCCGAAGCGACCTCTCATGGCAGGAGAAAAAAAATATGATGGGACATAAGATCCTTTCAAAATTTTTCTTGAGGAAGCCCTCACACAACATAGGAGCGAGATGATGGATAGTTTCGCGCAAATATTTCGACGGCTACCAACAGGCGACACATCTTCTTCGAGCGGAGGCGCCGCTGCCTTCAAGGTACAAATAAACTTCGATATTCCTATATTTGAAGGTCAGATAGACACAGGTGCTATGGAAAAAAGGTTGAATCTACTAGAAGGGTATTTTTTCTATCCATAACTTTTCGAATAGAGAAAAGATTACTTTTGCGCTCCTCAAAGCCGTTCCCCATGTCAAATATTGGTGGGAAACTTTCTATGAGCAAAAGGAAACAGAGGAACCCTCATTATTTACAGTCATGGCCACTTGGGAATCCTTCAGGGATGCTATTAAGGAACAATACTACCATGTCAGAAGTTATGACGATTTGTATACCAAATGGACCACACTGCGGCAAGAAAGAGACCAAGCAGTGCCAGATTTCACAAATATCTTCCATACCTTGCGCACCACGCTGGGTATCAAAGATTGAGAGTGACATCTGGTGCTCAAGTATCACGGTGCTCTGCATAGATAAATCCATACCGGAATGGAATTTCTGGACATCTCATCCTTGGGCGCGACCTACCGATATGCCGTCAAAATCGAGCAAAATCTCAAACAAAAGATGCGACAATTTGGGCCTGGGAACCCCTCACAACAAAATCCAGGAAAGGGTGGACCCAACCCATAGAACAAAGGCCAGAGTAAAGATGGAAAATATCACGACAACCAGTCCAAGCCGTAAGCAAAGAACGACACTGGAAAGACAAAGAAAGATACCGGGAAGTGGTGCGACTTCCATAAGAGCCCTTGGCATAACATTGCTGAATGACACTCAAAGCAGTCACTGGTGACCTAAGTTAAAGCCTTTGAATCAGATGCAGGTTCTGACTCTGAGTTAGAACTAGAAATGGGAAGACAAATTATTGATGTGGAAATGAGTGCCACCATTGCTACCACCAAGCTCCATCCTGGTGAACCAGATGAGCTAGAAAAAGGAGAGCGCCTCTTCCATTCACACATGTGGGTAAAAGGCACCCCACTACACTTCATCGTTATTAGTGGTAGCCAGAAGAACCTCATCTCAACAGAGGTCGTCAAGTAGCTGGCCTTGCCGACAATGCCGCACCCACAACCATACACCATTTTATGGCTTCACCAAGGAAGCGATCTCCGTGCCAGCCAACAGTGCCGATTGTCGTACGACATCAACCCCTTCAAAGACGAGGTATTATGTGATTTTTCTCCTCTAGAAGTTTGTGATGTTCTTTTGGGCCAACCTTATTTATGGAAACATCATGCTATATATGAGTCTATGCCTCATAGTGTTATTATTACTTTGAATAGGAAATTGTACAGGATACCCGAGGTAGTCCCACCTAGTGCTATTTCCTTGATCTATTCTAAGCAATGCAGGAAGGTCATCTCTCAGACGGGGAAGTTTGTCTTCTTCGTGATTCACTCTCAGAATGAGTGAAAGATCACAACCACATCCAGGGTCTCTACGACCGACCTCTCCACACAGTAGAAGCAAGTAGATAAGGTTGTGTAAGAATACTCAAATATCTTCTCCTCACTTACCGGGGTACCTCTGCATTGCCAGGTCAAGCACCCCATCGATATGACCCCTGACACACCACTGCCCAATGGGACAGTCTATCGCCGCTCTCTATTAGAGAATGAGGAGATCAAGCGACATATCCAAGAACTGCTCCACAAGGGGTAGATCTGTCCCAGCTCATCACCTTGCGGGATCCCAATCGTGCTGGTATAGAAGAAAGATGGAACCCGTTGACTCTGCATTGATTACCAGGATCTGAATAAAATCACAGTGA
>SNQJ01S0012733.1:232909-266341 GCA_010110895.2 Picea sitchensis | reverse complement strand
CTCCTCACTTACCGGGGTACCTCTGCATTGCCAGGTCAAGCACCCCATCGATATGACCCCCGACACACCACTGCCCAATGGGACAGTCTATCACCGCTCTCTATTAGAGAATGAGGAGATCAAGCGACATATCCAAGAACTGCTCCACAAGGGGTAGATCTGTCCCAGCTCATCACCTTGCGGGATCCCAATCGTGCTGGTATAGAAGAAAGATGGAACCCGTTGACTCTGCATTGATTACCAGGATCTGAATAAAATCACAGTGAGAAACCAATACTCTATTCCCTGAATTGATGATATCCTTGATCAACTCACAGGGGCCAAATACTTCAATAAGATTGATCTGAAGTCTGGATACCAATAGGTCCCGATAGAATAGACAGATGCATGGAAGACCACCTTCAAGTCAAAGGAAGGCCTTTTTAAATGGTTGGTCATGCCCTTTGGTTTGAAAAATGATCCAACCACTTTCATGAGGATGATGGACGATATACTGCGACCATTCACCAATAATTTTGTAGTGGTGTATCTGGATGAGATTCTCATTTACAACAAGACTTGGGTCGAACACTTGCAGCATATTCAGTAGGTTCCACACACCCTGCGGCAGCACAAGCT
Source organism: Picea sitchensis (assembly GCA_010110895.2). Classification (NCBI taxonomy): domain Eukaryota; kingdom Viridiplantae; phylum Streptophyta; class Pinopsida; order Pinales; family Pinaceae; genus Picea; species Picea sitchensis. The sequence goes on along the minus strand of SNQJ01S0012733.1, from coordinate 265,723 downwards.
ATACACCAACTTGGAAAAATTCTAATTCAGCATGGACAGGGTCCATTACCTGGGCTACATCTTTAATCAACATGGGGTACATGTGGATCTAGCCAAGATCCAAGTCATCCATGACTGGGCAGCCCCAAACACACTCACTGAGCTTCAGAGCTTCTTGGGCCTTGCCAATTTCTACCGCATGTTCGTGTTTGGATTCTCCCATATTGCATGGGACCTTAGCCAAATAACCAAGGGTGGTGGTAAGGCAAAATTTGCGTGGGGCCGATCCCAACAACAAGCGTTCGATGATTTGAAGTAGCGCTTGTGATAAAACTCAGTACTTTCACTACCAGACCTACAACAATCCTTTGAGATCGAGACAGATGCTCCAAACTATGATGTGGGTGCCATTCTCACTCAACACGACCACCCCATGGTCTATCATAGTGAGACACTATTAGATGCTGTTCGTAAGTACCATACTTACAACAAAGAAATGTACTCCATTGTGCAAGCCTGTCACCAGTGGAGACATCACATTCTTGGGGAGGAGACAATCATCCACACTGATCATAAGCCACTTCAGTTCATGCAGACACAAGGAAAATTGCAGAATCACTGCCATCAAAAGTGGTCCACTTACTTGCAACAATTCCACCTCAACATCAAGTATAAAATAGGAATCACCAACCATGTCGTTGATTGCCTTAGCAGATCGCCAGTCACTACACTCACCACGGTGTTAGACTCTTGCAGCCATGAGACCTCTGGATGGCCCCAACTCTATGAGACAGACCCGGACTTCGCCACCACCTACCAAATGCAGGGTGCAAACACAGTTGTCAATAATTTCCATCTTCAGGATGGGTTTTTGTGTCGTCTGGGATATAAATGTGTTCCATCAAGGGAGTGAGCGAAGCTGATATGGGAATCCCACTATAGTCTAGTGGTAGGACACTTCAGCATCAAAAAGATAGTGGCGATGTTACATAAACATTTCTACTGGTCGAAACTTTGACAGGAGTTTAACAAGTATATCAGGTCTTGCATTACTTGCGCTATTACCAAACCGACCACTAAGAAACATGGCCTATACACCGCTCTTCCTACTTTTGACAGGCCATGGGAATCCATCTCAATGGACTACATGTCGGGCCTCTTGTCCACCAAGTGGGGAAATGACTGTGTTTTTGTGGTTGTTGATCACTTTTCTAAGATGGCGATTCTGGTTGCCTACAAGAAGAGCATCATAACAGAGGCCACTGCCAAGCTCTTCTTTGAACGAGTCTGGGTACATTTTGGAATCCCACAAACCATTGTCTCAGATCAGGACAATCAATTTATCATCACATTTTGGTCGAGCCTCTGGTCACTGCTGGACACAAAGCTCACCAAATCCACGACCTTCCACTCCCAGAAAGATGGCCAAACCGAGGTCGTAAATTGAATGATTGTGCATATCCTTCGCATGTATAATTACAATAACCTTCACACATGAGATGAGAGTGTTCCCTATGTCCAACATAGCTACAACCAAGCCCTGTATAGCTCAATCGACCACAACCCCTTTTAGGTGGGGTTGGGATTCCAACCATTGGGTCCCATAGATGTTGCACTTTCCCTTGCGGTCACCCCGAATGACTCATATCCTGCTCCAATTGAAGCTGACAAATCCACCCAGTTCATTGAGTGGATCTAGCACATCCTCCAATAGGTTCAGGATATCCTACAGAATTCCAATGACAAGTACAAACAACGCCATGATCAACATCGGGTGCCACATAAGTTTTAGGTGGGCGACAAATTTTGGTTGCACTTGCAGAAAGAACGCTATACTTGACCCCATCAGAAGCTTCACTCACTCCGTTATGGGTCGTACACCATCACCAAGGTCATGGGAGATAATACTTTTGAGCTCAACATTCCTCCTTTCCTTGGCCTGCACCCAATGTTCAACGTGGATCTCCTTCACCCTTATTTCCCACCATTATTGGACACCTCAGAAGTAGAAAAACAACTAACACCAATAGAGCTCAATCCCGACTACATACAATAGGCATACAGTGATCATATTCTATACACATAGATCAAGGGCACTCGACAACAAAGGATCTAGCTTTATCGAGTCGTCAAAGTAGGGCAGCTCCTGCACTAAGGCAAGTAGCTCACCCGGGGCCAAATTTGACAGAAATTTCCTCATCTGATGGTGGAACTCAACACAATGGAGACCATTGCTTCCTAAGGAGGGAGGATTGATCTAGGTGGATATCGGTGGCCACCCACCTTTTCCAACTAGCTCAAAACAGTTTTATGGCAATTTTGGTAATTTACTATTTTTAGTAGTTTTTTAGGTCCTGAAACTTCCAGAGTCGTTTTGAGGCTCTAAACGACGTTTTTTTGGGAAAACGGGGAGCAACATGGAAGTTCTTTCATGTTTCTCACACAAAAGTTGTAGTCCTTGGATAGATATTTCTATCGAGGTATTGAGCGCGTCAAACGAAGATTGTATGCAAAAGTTACGACCCCGGGAAGTTGATGTACTGACTTACCCAAACGGGGCCCACATGACTTTTGGCGCTTCATCTCCTAGGGTTAGGTTTTTGGATGTCTAGGGTTTTTGACATTCCCATTTATTTTAAAAAGGCCTTCAAAGCCTCATTGTAATGATCATCTGGCGAATGAGTGCAACCTTCACATCTCTTCTTAGAGATAAGATGCCACCATTCCAACAAGCTTGTTTTCCACTACATTTTATAGTTTCAACTTATTTCCTTATTGAATATAAACCAGTTTTATCGTATCTCTGTTATTTTGTGTTAAGCACCTATTAATAATCTGTAGTCATTTCATTCTACTCATAAAATCTGGATCATCTAGTTCAGAAACAATGTTGAAAGGATTGATGATATCATCATCATCATCAATGTAATTTTCAAGCATATCTTCATCGATATCATCATCAAGAACTGGTGCATTGTCTCCTATTCCTGGTTCATCTTCTCCGTCTTCTTCATCTGTCGACCCATATTCTTCCTGCTATAGCTCTACATCATATTCTTCTTCAATATCATCTTCTTCATCTACAATATACTTTACTAGCCTTCCTCTTGGATCATATCTAACAACAAATGACCAATCCCTCTTACTTGGAACCTTTGAGTAAAATACTTGTTCACATTGACTTGGAAAAACATAGCGGTAATTTGTTTTTTCAAAAACTGTTGTTTTAATCATTGGAAATCCGTTGGCATGTTGAATAACGGTTCTTTCCTCATCATGTTCATGCATTCATAACTTATAGCATTTGACATCGAACAAAACTGATTTGAAGGAATTAATGTCACACTCAATTGTATTATTCAAAAACCCATAGTATCTATTTTCAGATTCTCAAGGACGTCTGTCACTCCTAGAGGAAACATTAGTGACCTGGAATATTGCWGTTATCCCACTATCAAAAGTTTTTTTGGTTTCATCCAATTGTTTGATGCAAAATTTACGACCATTGCACCACATAGCCTTGTGGTGTTTCAACTGCAATATGCCAGAGATGTAAAAGATGCATTGTCAATTAGTAATATACAAATTTATATAACTTGGGAAGTATAATATGAAAAAAACAAACCTACAATCACATTAATATAATAAAAAATAACTGAATAAAGTGGGTGAATTTGCTTGCCTTTCCATCTTTCAAACAATATGCTAAATCTATTTCCCTCTGCGTAACATCGAAATCTCCATTACGACGAGCTTCTCTAACCAATTTAGACAGTTCTTTCCATGTTAACCTACTGCCATGACGTTCTTTACATCTATCAATCCATACCTTCATCCAGTCAAGATTGTTTGCAATGTATAAATGTTGTGCATCCCAATCTTGAGAAACTAACTGATCAACAAATCACAATTCATCAATATTTAATATTAGTTATAACCATGGTAAATATTAATAAACGATGAAAGAATAAATATTAAATGAGTATGATCATATACACAAAATAACAAAAAAATTATATTTATTAAAAATATCCACAATTTAATCACCTGTCACTTTCTTCATTGTACCTTTCCCCAACATCTGCTCCCTTTCAAATTTTTTGATGGAGTTCACATCCCAAATGCAATCCACTGCATGCATATCTTGCGTTTCTAATTTAGGAGGATACTGACTAATATACACCATGGATTCATATACCATATATCCCTCCACCATAGAACCCTCAGGACGTGCTCTTTGTCTAACTAAAGCCTTCAATGATTTCAAGGGCCTCTCCACCATCCACATTGACCTTGTGTGTACAGGTCCACACATTTCAATCTCCACAACTTGGTGTATGAGGTAGTGTTCTTGTGTATTGAAAAATGCTGGAGGTAGATACTTCTGCATTTCACACATTAGCTGAGGAATTTCTCTCTTCCAATACTTTATATCATCTTCATGGATTTCTTTCAATGACAACCATCTATAGATCATGACGCAAGAAAATAACATGTTTCAACAAAACATATAAATACATATTACATTACAAGTAAAACACATGTCATTAAGTACAACAAAAAAGTGAAATTTGTTTTTGCATATATATGGAAACTACTTACCTCATGTATTTTCCAAGATCATATATAACTTGTTTGACGTTGTTGTCAAAGTCGTTTGAGAGAGATAGAAGTAGAACATACTGTAACAATAAAAACAAATTGTTACTTGTTCAAAACTAGACAAAAAAATAAAAATCTCAAAAAATGTATACGGCCAATATATAAATATGAATACTAAACTGATTAATTACTTTAATGAAGGTATGCCAATAATGTGTTTTTACCCCACCAAATTCAGTAACTTTCTTCGGTAAGATATTCTTTATGTTTGAACAAAAACCCGTGAGAAATTTAATTTTTTGAATGACCTCTTTTACACCATTGATTTGATGCTCTGTTAATAAACATGGAAGGTTATTTTGCTCTCCATCATTATTTGATCAGATCACACTTTGCATTGCATGATTGGCTTCCCGAATGTCATTACAATTTTTGACAATTTTTTCTTTATCCCTCCTGCCATCTATGATTCACCATAATGTTTCTGTCACATTCTTCTCGATATGCATTGTATCAAATAAATGGACTATTTTTAGGTCCTTATAGTAAGGAAACCTCATGAATTGAGTGGGATAACATTTCATTCCTCATGGAAGCCCATTATTACTACCTTCACGACAATGACATTGATGAAGCATAAAAAAAATCAGAACACTATTTATCAAATGCTGTAAAATAAAATGAATAATTAAAATAAAATTTCAAAACATGATTCCATTTACGATACATAAATAAAATGCGTACCTCGAGGATTAATTCTGTCATATGCCAACTTCCATAGGCGAGGTGTCTTTCTTTGTGTGGTTTTAGTCCAGTCTCTTGTTTCCCATTGAAAATATCTTTTTCAGTAGTACGATACTTATGGTTCTTAGAGATTAAGTGTCTATACTCATCAAACACCTCCTTTCCTAAAATTTTTGACCGACGAGATTTCATCTTAGGACCACAAACTGGACATGCAAATTTACCCTTTGTTTGAAGACATGCAACAAATGGATTAATATGAATTATTAATATATGAAATGATTATTTAAACAACATGCATGATATATTCAATTAATTATATATTATTCAAGCGTGCAATATGGAACATTACATACCACAAAAATGTGTTAGTCCAGGGGCATCATGAATTGTCCATAAAAGTATTCCACAACATTGAAATCTCTTCTCCCCAATTGGTTTATAGATGTCATACATAGTGATGCCCTCCCATAACTTTAGTAGCTCGTCAATAAGAGGCTCGATATACACATTCATATATTTAACTTGGTACTTACCTAATTGTTTGAAATTACACGAAATTACTACCATGGTATGTATATATACGTAAATAAATAAATAAAAGATGTTATGCAAAAAAATAGAAAAATGAAAAATTTAAATTCGAAAAATTAATGTAAACAAATACCTTGAATAATCATTGTCAACATTATGTGCTCCCTCTTTATTGACATCCAAGGAGGAATGTTATTGTTTATAACAAAAATAGGTTACACTGAGAAAACATACCGAAGCTCTCCAAATGGATTAACACTATCAGTTTCCAATGAAAGCCTAACATTACGAGGTTCATCTGTAAATTCTGGCCATTTTGCAGCAATTTCCTTAAATGTATAACCATTTGCAGGAATTCGAAGAACACCATATTCAATTCTCTTTCGTGCATGGTAATCCATAAACTGTGCTATGCTTTGGCACCTGAACAGTCGCTGCAAACGTGGAATTATTGGAATATGTCGGAGAACCTTTCGAGGGACCATTTTTTTTACTTGATCGGTTCGATATCTACTGATACCACATACTGGGCATTCTTTTTTCGACACATGTTGTCCATAATATATAATATGATCATCATGACATGCATCTATACTTTGATACTCCATTCCAATGTATTTCATAATGGCATGTAAATCTCGATATGTGCGAGGTAAAATATTTGACGAGGGTAACATAAATTCACCTAACAAAAACATAAAAAATAAATAGTTAATGTAAAGAATAGTAATTGTAAATATTGCATTTTTATTTTACACATTATTTAACACTAAAAAAAATGGGGAAAAGTCAACCTTTATGTAGATGTGATGAAACATATTACATACCTTAGGATCTGTGTCATACAAGTGTTCGACAAATGATTCGTAACTTTTAAGTTCACCAACAACAATGTAGTGGAGAGAAGATTTTCTCTTGACCCTTTATAAATTCGTTTATTTTCCTTTTCAATCAGAGGTTCATCATAAATACCATCACTACTGTCCCCATGATCCTCATCTGGATGACCGAATAAGTGTTGGATCATTTGATTTGTCCCATCATCTTGAACTATGTTATTATTGTCATCTACTTCCATGGGATCATTAACTTGATCTTCATTATCTACTTCAAGTTCTTCATCTTGTACTACAACATCATTTCTGCTACTACTTGGTGCTTTGTGCATAAATTTAGGGGGCAAATCTAACTTTATAATTACAAACAATAATGAAAAATTAGTGCATGTATAAAATAATATAAAAGTTTGAGAATACAATAAATATTAAAACAGATAATGAATGTATATATAGCTAATTACCATGGGTCGATATTCATTTGATCCCCCGTCCATGTGCCCATATTTTCTACAATGAGTTGTAGTTGTTGATATTAAAACTTTTTCAGGACGTCCAGTACAAAGTTTTTTGCAAGGGCAATAATATTTACCGTCACCCTTTTCACCCTCTTTAATTTTTTTCCCACCTCTAATGTTTTCTGACATTCTTCCCCACAAACATATACTGAAAAAAATACTTGTTTTTTGTTCGCCAAGAAGACCGACTTATGCCCTTTTTGAAGTGTCATTATTATAGAAAACTTATCGCAACATCCGTAAAATGAAACATATTTATAGATTTTATAACGTCACAATTCTAACTATAGTTGACCAAGTCAAAGTTGACTTGCTCAAATACTAGGTGATCGTTGGGATGGGGAAAACCTAGTTTCCATAACGTCGCAAGTGCGACGACTATTTTACCAAAGTTGCAAGAGAGACGAAAATGCAATGTTGTCGCAAGTGCGACATCTACCTACCTTCTTTGCAAGAGCGACATGTGTTTGTAGTACATCGCAAGAGCGATGTTATCGGGCAATATGGAGATTTTTTTTTAAATTTCCTCTATTTTTCGACAGTATCACCAATTTCGTCCATAACGTCGCAAATATAACGCCAATTTTTTTCCAATATTTACTAGTTCCAGGTTATAAAGGTGGGTCTATATTTATTTACATAAAGGATGATGTATTTAGAGATTTGTGGTGAAAAGAGTATTGGCAAATTAATCAAGTGTTTGAGAATAGATGATGGAGGTGGGTTCACATCCTTGGAATTCATTTTTTTTTTCAAGGAAGTTGAGATCAGTGTGGCATGTTCAATAATGCCAAGTTGCAACAAGAGTTGTGATTAGAAGCGGGCGTGCTATCTGGTAAATCGATCACCATCAACTGCAAAATATTGGAATATTCCATAAGAGGTATGAACAATTCATCTTGTGATTGCTCAAATGTGAAACTTTCGGTTGTGATCCTTATGCTCTTATCAACGTTCTAAGTAGGATCCAGATCAAACATGTAGATATTTATTGGTTATGGTGATGGTGTTAAGGAATAGATATTGTGGTATCCTACTGCCCACAAAATCATCATTAACAAAGATGGAATGTTTGATGAATCTCCTCTCATAAAATCAGACATAGTAAAATATGAAAGGTAAAAAACATGATTGGTAGCAGAAGGGTTTTTGGAAGGTACTGATTTCCATGAAATTTTATTAGTAGTTGTTAAACTTGTTTCTATTCATGTTGTGTTAGCACTAGTTGTAGCTTGTTTCTATTCATTTTGTGTTAGCACTAGTTTTGTTACTTCATCTTGAGTTAGTGCAGCTAAATGTTAAAACAATTTTATATGGAGTTTTAGATAAGGAGATGTATTTGGAACAACCAAAAAGGTTAGTTCAGGATCACAACAAAAGATTTCTTTGCAAACTCAAGAATTCATTGTATGGCCTAAAGCTTGAGCAGACAATGGTACAAGATGTTTGATTCCTTCATGGTGATCCAAATTTTACAAGAAGTGAGTATAACCATTGTGTTTGTGTTTATGGAAAATTCATTATATTGGTGTTATATGTTATGCTTGTAGCAAACATGAGCATGGTTGAGATCAATGGGTTGGATCAGTTGGATATGATATTTGATATGAAGGATCTAGGAGTAGATAAAACAAATCTTGGGCATAAAAATACATAGAGACAAGAAATACAATAAGCTTTGGTTATCACAACATAAGTATGTGGAGAAGATACTCAGGAAATTCGATGAATAATGTGAAACTGGTAAATATCCATTTAGTTTTCAATTATAATCTTTCTTCAAGTTTATGCCCTGGTAGTAAGGAGGAAAATGGTTATTTGTCTCGTGTACCATATTCTTATATAGTAGGAAGGTTGATGTTTGCGATAAAATTTTCAAAACTAGATATTTCACATGCAGTTGGTGTTGCCAGTGGACACATGACAAATCTAAAGCATTGGAAATGGGTTCTTTCATATATTAGAGGCACAAGTATCACCTACAGTGGTTGCAGTGATTTAGTCTATGGCTATGATTTAGGAGATTTGGACTAGAGGAGACTTACCTTAGGGTAAGTTGCAAGAATGCAAGGATATATTGGGTAAGTTTGGACAAGTACAAGATAAGGTGTTCTATGGTGGTGTTGTGCTAGGCACTACAACCCTCCTTTTTTATGTAAACAATTTACAAAATCTTTCTAGGAAAATGGAGCCCCTTGTATTTTCCAACTTTTAAGATTCTTCAAATTGCATCTTCGCAATAGATTCTTTTGTTTTTTCTAAACACACACCTCAAGCTTCATTATCAATCAAGTTGTTATCTTTCAAGTTGGAGCACTTGTTAAAAAGTTCAAGTTAAATTTCTTGGTTTTCAAGTAAGTTAATAGGAACTTCCTTGATGTACATTGGAGGAGTTAAATTAAACTCCTTCGATGTACATTGGAGGAGTTACCTCCAACTTCTTCGATAACAAAGGAAGTACTAACTCCTCCAATACATCGGAGGAGTTGTCAACAACTTTTGTGATGAAAAATTGTCGAAGGGTCGGGTTGTGAGGTTATTTCTTTGCTATCATAGAAGTTGGAGGTAAGTCCTCCGATGTACATCGAAAGAGTTTAAGGTAACTCTTTCGATGTACATCAAGGGAGTTCCTATTAACTTACTTGAACTCCTCCAATACAACAGAGGAGTTATTTTCATCCCTTCCGATGAACTGCGACATACTTAGTGGCAAGTCTTCCGATATACATCGAAGGACTTCCCACGAAGTCCTCCGATGTACATTGGTAGACTTCACATCAAATTTACCATTTTTAAAAGCCTCACCCACCGCATTTATTGATTAGACTCACCCAAGATTATATATATATATAGGCACTTGACCTCCCCTGACTCGTATTGTTTCGTTGATTGCCGAAGGAAAGAGAATAGATTTCAAGTGGAGATAAGTTGATCCTGAAGTTCCTCGCCCTCAACCAACCTACTTGACATGTGTCACTAAACTATCAAGTAAGCCCTAGATCCATCCTTTCACTAATTGTATCATTCTAGGGTTAAGGTTCCATTTGTTTTTATTTATTTACTGCCCTAGAAACCTTGGTTCTCCCCAAGATCCCCGTGGCAACATTATTCACCTCTTCCTCCACTATAACACTATGATATTTCTTCGACAAACCATCGGTATTACCATGGATACAACTAATCCGAGCCTTGTACTTGTGCTTCACCACAATCCTTAATTTGCATGACCCTAGAATTGGACCAAGTTGCTCGGTACTAGTACCTTGGGAAAAAACAAGCATGGCCTCGACCTTAATCGATGGCTTTCCAAATACTTAGATCTATTTAAATCCCTACTTGGAATCCCCTAAATGTAGAAGGCCGAACTTCTGACAAAACAAAACTTATCACAGCTAGAGTTCTCAATTCTGGGCTTAGGTTAGACCTTGCACCAAGACTTAGCATGAAAACTATGCAACTTCTATTTCTTTCAGGGACCATCATACCAATTCCTCTGCCTCTATCAGAAGCTTCTCCATGAACTTTCTCGATAGTTATCAGTGAAGTTTACATAAACTCCCCGATTTTCCTTTTGACCTTTCATAACACTTATAACCAAATCTTCTGATATATTGGAGGAGTTCGTATCAACTCCTTTGATATATCGAAGGAGTTAAAGTTAACTTCACCGATTTTGTCAATCCATCACCTTCATTGGTGACCTTCTCATCAAATGTCCCAATGTGTACTCAAGCATATTGGGATCTTTCATATTAACTGCTTCGATGCACTAAGAGACCCATCAACGCTCATCCCATTAACTCTTTTGAAATCCATCGAAGGACTTCACACTTACACTTATCAGACCTTTTCACAATAAATATTCCAATGGTATTCAAGGACTTTGTTACCAACTTCTCTGATAGATTTCAGATCATTTAGCACTACCTCTTCTGATAGTCATTGAAGTAGTTCCTAAAAACTGCTCCGATTTTGGATTTTGATCATCTTTTGACTCATTTTCTTCTCTAACTTCAACTAGATTTCTCACCATGCTTGTTATCATTATATCGTATTAAGATGATGATATTCCACCCAATTTTAGATCAAGCGAATTCTTAAGTATTTGAAGATACTTAGATAGATTAAATTTTATGTCAATTATGATTTTGTCTTAATATTGATCCCATCTATTTTTGTAGGTTCATATATGTCTCCGAGAAAGAAAAAAACTAGTAAAGCACCAACCACCGAGGCCTCCAGAAGTGGCAGACAAATTGAAGATGAACTTGACACCCTCGGGGCCATGTATGATGAAACCCATGGGATCCTAGAGAAGGAAGGGGATGCACTCAGAGGGGGAGACTTGTACCAGATGTTCAAAAAGTAGAACTTCTTCATTGACGCCAAAGACCAAGATGAATTAAGGATCTTCAAGAACATTAGAAGATATGGGATACTCAAAGTGGAAGCTAATGTTGTTGTGTTCCCTTTCATTGATGCCATCACTTGGATCCTGAAGAACATAGATTTGAGGAACATATATGTCTGTAACTCCATAAACAAACTCATAACATTGTTTTGACTCGAACACTTAGAAACATGTTATCACCTTGAGAAGGGGACTAGGAAGCTAGACAACGAACTTCTCGATGAGTTTAAATACACATCCGAAGAGCTATTCCTCAGATGGTACAAAGAACACAAGCAATTCAAACATAGACCCAAGGGAGGGTACCCTACGACTACACTAAGGAGGCCTTATCAGTACATGGTAGCCATGCTATGTAGGCTATATGGGGAGCCATATGCCTACCAATTCTCCCTGTCATACATGCCACTAATTTATTACTTCACAGACAAAGGATTTCCGTTGAACTAGGATGACATCCCGTTGGCCAACTTTACAAATGCCATAGCTGTAGTTGTAGAAGCTTAGCCAACAACTTTCCCGAGTTTTCACATGTTTTCCTACCTCTTGGAAATCATGTGTGTCACCCATCAATATTCAAATATGGGGTGGAAATTCCAACCATCATATGAATCCATTCACATATACTACAAAGTTCTCTAGGACCACAAATACAGGACAAAATATCAGAAGATCTGCAAACAATTTTTGTCCCCTTTGTACGAGTTTATATATTGCACACCAGCCCCATGTCTAACTGTAAAGTGATAGTTATCATAAATAGGATCAGGTATTGTTACCTTATGGAGAATGGTACTTATATTAGGGTGTACGACACCACGAAAGATCCCCATCCCCTTCCTCAGTTTGTACCAGACAAACTAGTACTCCAAGAGGTGACATATCAAATAGTCATCCATGGAGTAGGAGGAATGTTATATCAAGACAAGAAGGTGATATTCCCACCACTCCCACTATATTTTTGGCTCTAATAATTTTAGAACACCAAAAAAGAACAAGAAGAAGTAAACACCTTGATCTCGTACCATTTTGGAGAGGAGAGGTTCAGGAGACACGACCCAAAGGGATTCGTAAAAGATCATTTTAATAAGGTAGGCTTGCCTTTGGAATACACAATAGATGTCTAGGAGGAAGAGGAGGTACATCACGATGCAATAACTTATGATGAAGTCACCTTCAAGAGACAAGGCAAGCCCTTATGGAGGATTTCAGATGAGGATAAAGCACGATAAGAAGCCAGAAAGAAAGTCAAGGAGGAGGAAGTAGGAAGGACATCTCCCATTTCCTCTGTTGCACATTCAAGATTAGCAGAGGAAGAAGAGATATTGGAGGATAAAAAGAGGAGAAATAAAGAGAAGGTTCACAAGAAAATAATGGCGTCACTAAGAAAAAGAGGAAAATTGTTGAAGAAGCCAAAGCCAAATATAAAGCAGAAGCCATAGCAAAGGCAACTACCAAGAAAGAAGTTGAGAAAAGGAAACAATTGAAAAGGTTATAGTAGTAGTAGAAACGGAGAAGGCAACTAAGGAAGTGGCTGAAAAAGAGTAGAGAAAGAAATATGAAGAGGCTAGGAACAATGAGACAATACCAATGAACACTGATATCCCTAATATATGAAAAATCAGTGTCAACAGACTTAGTTTGGGACTAGGTACTCCATTCGGGCCAAATGATGTACCCAATCTAAGGAAGTTCATATACGATAAAGCATTAGGAAAAATTGTGTAGGAATAACAGAAGAAATTTTAGGTAATAGAGGGAAACCCGATATCAGTCATTACATAGATCCCTGTGATGGAACATGTATGCAAAGATCTAATAGACATGGCCTTAGATGGATCTGATTTTTGGAATGCCTCAAAGGAAAACGTCCAAAATATGTCCTAAAAGAATTTGGAACAGGAAGAAAGGATGAGGGAGCTTGAGGAAAATCTTCGACATGTAAAGATAGACAAGGGTAGCCTGCAAAGTTTCAAGGAAAGCATGGAAAAGGTTAGGAATGAGCTCGAAGAGTCCCTTTTAGACATGTACATCCACATGAACATGTTCCCAGACTTAGTTTCCATGATCATAAACCAACATAGTGTTGGAAATACTAATACAACTGAGAGGGGGGGGGTGAATCAGTTGTTTATAAGCTTAAACAATTTTATACCTTCTTAACAATTATTAATATTTCTTCAAGCGTTATCAAGCAACATACAGTATATCCTTCTTAACAATTATTAATATTTCTTCAAGCGCTATCAAGCAACATATAAGATAAGTGGACGGCAGAGTCAAGATCATCGGGCCACACATAAATACATAATAATGTAGATGCATTTTTCAATGGTGGAACCTATAAAGGAGAAACTTCTTTCTTCAAAATGATGTTGCGCCTTTTTCGCTTCAGACATCATCTATAATTGAGCACTAACACAATGTGAGTCGCACTGTTTTACAAGCCGCAACTTGTTAGAGAGCTCCAACTCTCTCGATTTCTAGCACCCACTAGAAGGAAGCACCAACTTCCCCAGTCATAAAGACCAACCGATGTGGAAGTACCAACTTCAGCCATACGTGCTAAGCAACCTCGCATAACAAAGAACACTGCTCTCCCTAGCACCACCTCGCCACCCTAGTTTCTTCCGGTCGCAACCGTGATGGAAGCTTCAACTTCCTCGCCTTCAAGCACCTACTTGAACTTCTCAGGACAACAGCCCTCCCGAGCACATCCCAACCTCCCTTTAATATAAAAATACAATGTTATATCTGGAACTTTACATAGTTAAATCAATTCTTACCAGCCTTTCGTTCTTTAATTCTCGGGTCTTCGCTTCAATCGTCATACTTCTTTATCTATTCCTAACATGTCTTCGCCTGTGTCATATGTATTCCACATTCTCGCTTCCCGTCGTCATTCATCATGCCTCTCTTCTCGCTCGCATGCCCTTCAATCGCTTTCTATCTCAGCTTCATCTTATTTTTCATCGCTTAATTATTATTTTTCTTCTTAACGACATAACTAAATTCGCTCATTCATTTCTTTATCTCACCCCGCTATGATGGTTCCACTTCCCATTTAAATGGAGAATCCAACGACATCATTCTTGGCAACTCAAACGCTAACCGATTCATCATCATTCCCAGTCGGTTTCAATTAACTGATTTACAACTGAAGCATTAACGATTGAGTATAACATTAACAACCCTCCGGGATCAAGGTTTGATCCAACGGCTCATCCTATCGGGATTTTCACCCATCGCTATTTCGCATTTGCTATATGTCGAGCACGCGGTACTCGGAACCCGATTCGGGATTCTCGATTTGCTCTTTTTCCGACGTGAAGTCTCCGCTGGGTTATAGCCGCCCTTGGTCCATGTGCCCGATAACACATGACCTTGGTCAAACATCACATCGGTGTTCTATCATTTGTGATGACATAATGTTTATGTCCACGGATTCAAGCGATTCTCGGGATTCCCGACACGTTCTCTTTACACGCCAGTTCTCCCGGAGTTTAGCTCCCACAGACCTTCTCTCCGACCACAACCTTATGTCTTCTATCTGTTTTCAACGTTATGAATTGATATTTCAAACTCTCTATCGTTGATTCTCCGATGGATTTATCTCCAATTGCCGATGAGGCCTCCTCGGTGCTTAATGTCCATACAAATGAACTATCTGCATCCCCGCTTTGATTAACTATGCATCAAATCACAAATCACATAATCGCTGGAGCATTCGGTTTCAATGTTAAGTGATTTTGGGATTTCAAACTCTCTATCGCCGGTTCCTCCTCCGATGAATTTATCTCAAATTGCCGATGAGGCCTCCTCACTGCCACGGTCCATACAAATGAACGGTCCGGGTCCCTGCTTGATTTAACGACTGAGATCAAATCACAAAATTGCATATCAAGGAGACGGGTTTTCAATGTAGGAGATTTGATATTTCTTTAAATCCTCTATCACGATTCGATGAGTTTTATCTCTATCACGATTCTCCATGAGTTTATTCCCCTATCGCCATTCATTATTTATCTCCTCTATCGCCGATTCTGCGATGGATTTATCTCTCTTGCAGCTTCTACATATCTGATGGTCCTGGTTCTTTCGTGAAATTTAGATGGGATCCAACGGCCACCGACTCTTCTTCCTTTTTTCCTCTTTAAGTTCTTGGTGTGCGCATTTTCTTCAAGGTCGTTCTCCCGAAAGCTTTTACTTAAATCCTACCGGGTTTTATCCTCTTATCCTATCGTTTCTACTGCTGCTATTAATGACAAATGACTATCAATGTGCATTCTATCCACCGAATTTGCCAACAATCTCCCCTTTGGCATTGATGGCAACACTTTATATCTAACTCGCCTCCTCTCGTAGATTTAATCAATCGTGTTCAATCTGTTCCACATTTCAACTCTGCTTTCTTTTCTCCCCCCTTGACTTCAATGTCAAAGAAGAAACATTCTTCCAATCGGGATCTTGTTGCGCATTATACCTCCTCGGGCCATTTAGAAGCCTTTTGAGATTTCAATTTGATATTCAATAAGACCCTCCTGACCTGGGGATCCTTTTAAACACTAGAAATTACCACCCCAATTTTGACTAAGATATTCAAAAGGGGTCGCACCTAATGGTTTAGTGAAAATATCACAATTTTGTTCTTTAGAGGGTATATATAGTTCAATTGAACAATTCGCTTTGACACTTGTTCTCCGAGAAAGTGATACCTCTTGTGGAATATGCTTAGTTTTGAATGAAGAACAGGATTCTGGAAATACCTTATGCACCTGTGTTATCACAAATGAATTGGAATGGGTTTAGTGTAAGTTACCTTCAGATCCATAAGAGTTTGTATCATCCATAAATCAGGTACAGGAAGCAAAGAATGTATTCTTCCTCAGAAAGTGGATAAATGAAATGGATCCTTGCTTTTACTAACCCATGCAACTAATGAGTCACCCAAAATGCTCCTCCATCAGTGCTTTTTCTCTCATCAACACAAGCTTTGCCCACAAGATTCAATAAGCAATTAGTCAGAAATTCTCATTTCTAAATTGCAACCATATGTCATTGTTCCTCTGATATTTAAAATATTCTTGACAAATGCATGACTTTTAGAGCATCAAAATCCACCTACCATTTCAACAGTTTGCATTATATCAGGTCGGGATGTCATGATGTACAAAAGACTGCTTATCATTGAACGATATATACCTTTGATCAACATCGTGAGATATCATCTTTGCTCTCAAATTTTGTAACCAACCACCATAGGTGTAGTCAATCAGAAGAATCTTCCATCCTAAATTTCTTCAATATCTCTTCTTAAATATTTTTCTTGAGAAATAAAATCTCAAGTAGAGCTTTGTTTTTACTTGTAACCCAAGAAGAGCATAGCTCCCTATCATGGACATTTCAAATTCTCGCTTGTATAGAATTAGAAACCACCGACAGATGATTCATTAGTAAATCCAAAGATAATATCATCTACGTGAACCAAGCATAAACTAGTAAATCATCTCCTTCAGACATTTAATGTAAAGATTAATGTCAACAATACCTTTCTTGAAACCTTTTACTTGTAGGAAATTTGTCCAAATTTTAGAATACCAGGCACGGTGCTTGTTTTAGTCCATAAGGCCTTCTTCAACTTACAAACAAAATTAGATTGTCTCACAATGAGTCCTTTCTACAGTGCTCCATATACACTTCTTCCTCTAGATCTCCATTAAGAAAATGACTTAACATCCATCTCAGATAAACTTTGAAGTTTTATGACAGGAATAAGCAAAAAACATTCTGATGGCCTCCAATATTACCACTAATGAAAAAGTTTCATCAAAGTCCCGGCCTTCAACTTGTGCATATCTTTACGTAATTAACTGCTTCTTTATTTCTAACAACTCTATTCCTTTTCATTCATTTTATTCTCAATACCCATTTGGAGCTCATATGATATTCTTATTTTCGTGTCTAGGAACTAGCTCCTGCTATTGTTCTTCTCAATCGGATCCAACTCTTCATTCATTGCTCTAATCCATTCTTTCTTCTTGACTAGCTTCTTCAAAATTTGTAGGTTCAACCATAGATAAAATGCAACATGAGACGTTCCCTGTCCTTAATCGGGCCTCCTTCTTGTCTGGAATCCTTTATTTATATCTCCAATTATTTGGTTCTCGTGATGATTCTTTCCGATGATTCCAGAGATTTTGCTTATTTATGTTGACTTGTATCAATTTCAATGTTCACATCTTCATCCGATTCAACCTCATCTCTTTCTGATCCTTGTACCTATTCATATTCATATTCAATCAGATTCTGCTCTTGGATTCATCAATGCTATATTCAATCGGAATTTCTTCATCAACTTTACATCTATACAATCAACCAATTTATAAAACCTCTTATTATAGCATCTACATCCTTTACCGCTTGTAAAGCATAATCCCAAGAAAATACCTTTCATCATCGCCATCATATTTGCCAATATTTTCATCATTGTTTTTGATATAACATGTGTTTCCGCAAAACTTTAAATGTTTGATTGAAGTGTGTCTTCCAAACCAAAGTTCATGGCAGGCCTGGCTCTGCCCGTCCAGATGAGCTTTGTTAAGTAATATGAATCAACAGATGAATTGCTTCCTGCAATTCAATATGTCTGAGGTATGTCTTTTCATTCATCATAGATCTTTGCCAATTGTCAGACTGGACTGTTTCATTTCAACAACTCCGCTGGTCGTGGAGTCCTTGGAATTGTGTATTCTCTTTGGATCCCATTTTATCATAGAATTCTTTAAATCTTCCAGAACTAAACTCTCCTATCAGAATCTTTACTTTTATCCTTTTCCCCGTTTGATTCTCAACAAAAGCCTTAAAACACTTTGAATTTTTCAATTGTTTCAAAGGCAGCATTTTTCTTTCAAAAAATGCAACCCCACTGCTAGTCTAGAATAATCATCAATAATCGCATAAAGTAATTTTCTTTTCCAATACCTTCTTTCCTTGATGGTCCACATATAGATCCATGTTTACTAACTGTATAGGTTTTTCTGTTGAGGGAAAAGGTTTTTGATTTGAATTGAGTACAAGTGAGCTTTCCTATCTGACACGGCTTACGTACGTAATCATATGGTTTTGATATCTTCGGAAGATGTTTTACTGCGCCATTGTTTCTGAGTTGGATTATATGATCAAAATTTAGGTGTCCAAGTCTCCCATGCCACAACCAACTTTCATCATACCTCTTGCTTAGGTTGCATTCTACTTGTTCTTCTTCTTTAAGACATAGACATTGTTTCTTGGCTCTTATGCCTTTTGCAACTAGCTTACCTCGGAATCCACGCATTTGATTTTACAGTCTTTGGAGGTAAAACAACTTCACATCCTACTACAAACTTGACTGACACTAAGCGATTATGTTTCAAATTCTACCAAAGAAGACATCTGAAATTTCTCTTTCCGTTATTCGACTCACAATTCCTTTTACCTTTCACCTTTCCCCGGTGCATTATTTCCAAAAGTTACGTTCTCTGATTTGCTATCACTTAAAGTTAGAAACTCTTTGTCTCCTCACATGTTTTAGAACATCCATCACAATATACCAGACTCCTATTCTTATTTTAATGGAGAAAAGCAAATTCACATTTGTCATCTACTTCTTCTTCCGATTCTTTGACATTTTCTAACAAGTACTCTGGGATTCTGATTATATTTCTTTTTAGTCGACAGCTTGCTACATTATGTCCATAATCATGACAAATAGGCCATTCTGCCTCAATAATAAAAGCTCATAACGATTGTTATGTTCATAACTCAAGTGTTGTATTTTCTCCCGTGGACCTTTCCAGCCATCGATGATTCATACACATGTGACTGCTTGTTGTTTGTCTATCCCATTCTTTGCTAGTGGTAGATAGTTATTCATTAACATCTTGATTGTTCATATCTAAATCTTAGAGAACAATTTATAGCTTTAGGACCAAAATTAGAGCGTAAAAAAACAATAACCATAGAAGAAATTTTGTACCTTGAAAAGGTCTCCGCTCTCTTTGAGGAGGTCGATAAACTTTCTCCGGGTCTACAAATTTGTTCGTTTTCATTCCAATTTCTTGATGGTCGGTTTTTTTTTTTTTGTTTCTGCAGAGTGATTGTGGTCAATATTTGAGGATTTGACAAACTTGATAGAATCTTTGTTACTTGGATGATCACTACTTGATCCCCTTCTTCATATCCCAATCCAAAATTTTCTCTCAGCTTTGAATTTCTTTACCGATTTAGAATGGAGGTTAATTCTCCTCGATGCTTTTATACTTGGCAGATTTTGATGATACAAATTCCCTTGAATTTCTCCATTTCTTTTCCGGGTCTTTACTATTTCTTCTTCTAGTTTCACACCTCGAAGTTTCTCTCCATTGTTGTTTCCGGTGATGTCTTCTATCTCTTTGCTCCTCTTCTAATTCCACCTTTTAGAGTTACTTTCATCGTTCTTTTTGTATCAGTTTTTCAAATCAGGAAAGCACACTTGTTTTATTGCTTTTTAGATCTCGAAGTCTACTGTTCTCTTCGAGTAATCGGATTAGTTCTCCTTCCTAAATCCACCATAGCTTTTCCTCATTATCATCATTGGCTCAGGCTCTCTACTATCAGCGGATCCTCTTTGGCCATAAGTACAAAGTCATTTGGCTTTTTCTCATCGGATGAGTCACTATAAGTGTTGTCCTCCTCGAGGAATCTGACATTATTTGTACCAAACTTTTCTTCTTATTATATTTATTAGATTCACCGCTTTTAACTCACCAGAAATTCCGGGTCCTTTTCCGATGGGACACTTAGAAGCAAATGACCTATCTTGCCACGCTTAAAGCATTTGAAGGGCAACTTCCCTTTATTTTCCATCCTTTTAATCTTCTTCACAAATTTTGCCTCAATTTCATCAAATTCAATCAACATTATTGTCTTACTTTAAAGGAAGTTTCTAGTACCGGGATTTATCTTTGTTTATCCTCATTTCATATGCTAAGAGGATTCCATGTAGTTATTCCACAGACGTAGTTTTAAGATCATTTAATTCTTCTATCAAGTAGACTTTGATTATATTATCGCAGACCTTAAAATATTTTCAATTAAGAGTGAGTCATCAAACGCTTTCACCTAGACCTTCATGGCATTTACAAGTTCAACTCTTAAAAAATACTTGTCGATTGTTTCATCTTCATTCATCTTTCGCTGTTCAAATTTCTCAATCAGATGTTTGGAGTTTGGCACCTTTTTACTTTCTCATCTCCTTCATAACTCAAGTAATTAGTTTGTCCCACATTCTTTGGGCGTGATAAGATGCATCACCTACAAACTCAGCCTTCAACAAGTCCATTCAGAATATCATTCATTCTTAGCGCAAACTAAATTCTAACTTAGCATCCTTTTTGTATTAAATACCGCTTTGTATATCCAAATTTCTACTACATCCCAAACATCAAGACCTAAAGCCATGATGTATGTTCTCATTCAAACCTTCCAAAAAAAAAAAAAAAAAATTTGTTCCATCAAACAAGGGGGCTTAGAAGTTAAAGTCCCATCATGAATCATCATTTAAGCTTACGTATCTACCTTAATAAAAGGAACTCCTACCGATACCTACCTGTTAAATGAATATTGGCAAACCTGAGATAGTGGAATCGCTTGTTTATAAGCTTAAACAATTTTATAACCTCTCTTAACAATTATTAATATTTCTTCGTTAGCATCAAGCAACATACAATATATGGATAGCAAGAGTAAAGATCATCAGACACACATAAAATAATGAGACGATTTTTCTAATGGGAAACCCAGATAAAGGGAGAAAACCTCTTCTTCTCGAAATGATAGGAAATCTTTTTACCAGAGCATCATCTATAATTGAGCACCAACTCAATGTGAGGTCAACACTTCGCTTTTTACAAGTTGGCTGAAACTTGTTAGAGAGATCCAACTCTCTCATTTCTAGTACTCCACGAAGGAAGTACCAACTCTGAGTATTTCCAAAGACTAACTCTGATGTAGGGGCACTAACTTCAAAGCATAATAAAGCTACAACTCGCATAACAGGAACACTGCTTCCCTAGCACCACCCTCGCTAATTCTAGTTTCTCTTCCGTCGCAAACTGCATGGGAGTTTAACTTCCCTGCGGTTCAAGCACCCACTTGAACTTCTCCGAGGACAATGGGGCCTCCCGAGACCCTCCCAACCTCCCTTTAATATAAATGGTTAATTACATATTCAACTTTACAGATAAATCAATTCTACCAGTCTTTCTTTGTTCTCTAAATATGGTCTTCTGTTCATTGTTCTTCTACTCTTCTCTTATCAACATGTCTACCTGCGGTCATGTCTTCTCAATATTCTCGCTTCCGCTCGCTCTTAATCCATCATGCCTTCTTCTTCTTCTGCCTTTCGATCCTTACACCGCTTTCATTCCTCCGCCATTTTATTTTTCATCATACTTCATTTTTCTTCGTAATCCATTTAACCAAATTCGTTTCACTCCATTTTCTTTATTCACCTGGCAGACGGTTCCACTACCCCCTTCTTCTTAAATGGGAGAGCCAATGACATATGTCTTGGAAACTGAAACGCTTAACCGATTCATCATTCCTAGTCGCTTTTCCTTAACGGATTTACAATTGAAGCGTTTAAGAGTGAGTATACACGCGAACCCTCCCATCAGTTTGATCCAACGAACATCCTATCAGATTTCAACGCATCGCTATTTCGCATTTAAGTGTATGTCGAGCATATGTACTGAAACTCCCATTCGGGATTCCCCGATTTGCTCTTTTCCGACGTAAGCCCTGATGGTTATAGCCCTTGGCCCATAAGACCGCCAACACATGACCTTGGTCAAACATCACATCGGGTTTTCAACATTTTGTGATGACATAATGTTTATGTCTACTGCGATTCTCGCATTTCCATTCGCGATTTCCATCTCCGACGTTCTTTCTATACCGCCAGTCTCTCCCGAAGCTTAGCGCTCCCTTGGCCAATGTGACTCTCCGCGGACTACAACCTTATGTCTTTCATCGGGTTTTCAACGCAGTGAATTGATATTCCAAAACTTCTATCGCTGACATTCTCCGCATGGATTTATCTCGGAATTGCCGATGAGGCCTCGGTCATTACCACGCGGTCCATACAAATGAACTGGCCCAGACCTATATTTATTCGCTATGATCAAATCGCTAAATCTATTATCACATATCGGGTTTCTGGGGCCTGCTAAGTGATTTGAGATTTCGAACTCTTCTATCACGATTCTCCATGAATTTATCTCGAATGGCGAGGCCTCCTCGGCTACCGCATTCCACAAAATGAACCATTCGCATCCCCATTGATTAACGGGTTAGTATCAATCGCTAAATCGATATCAGCGAAGCATTCCGTTTCAATGTTAAGTGATTTGATATTTCAAACTTCTATATTGCCGATTCTCCGGTTGAGTTTATCTCTCTATCGCCCATTCTCCGATGAGTTTATCTCCTCTATCACCGATTCTTCGATGAGTTTATCTCCTCTATCACGACTGATGAGTTTTTCTCGCACTTCAACAGACTGACCATCTCCTGGTTCTTTCGAAAAATTTAGATGGGATCCAACTACTAACGCCTCTTCTTCCTTTTCCTCTTTAAGTTCTTGCTATGCGCACGTTTTCTTCAAGGCTGTTCCTCCTGAGCTTTTACTTCTAAATCCCTACGGGGTTTTATCCTTCTTATCCTACTGTCTCTACTGTTGCCATTAATGACAACAACCATCACTGCATTCTATCCACTGAATTTGCCAACACATAGCACTGTGCAAACCAAGCTAACACAATTTAATATTATCTGGGAGGGCATGAACGACATAGAAAGATGGATCACAGAGAACCCAGATGCACCGATAGAGTTATATCGTCCCTCATCCAGGGAAAAACGATTGACATCTATGCACTAGACCGCTGCCAACAACTGGGAGAAAAAGAAGACAAAGAAATAACAAGCTCAATAGAAATCTGCTCATGCATTCACAAAGCGACGCAAGAACTACTCAAGTTATGTCGACTACCCCAGTTAGAGGATCTCGAAAGGAATCTTATAATGGAGGAATTAGTTGATAAGGTACATGACATTACAAGTCCCAGATGAGAAATCACCAAGGCAACCACTATAGTAACAACAAACCTCATAGAACAACATATCATTCAACCGACAAAGGTTCATACTATGATTCAAGCATTCATGACTACATTAGAAAAATATATGCAAACCCTCAACAATAAAGTGGCAATGCACACAATCACCATAGAAGAGATAACATACATAAGACTAGTTTCTTTGCATGATCAACTGGAAATATGGGTAGCATACCTCCTGAACAAGAATAAATAAAAGGACAAAATAACAGATTTGAAATTGCTATTACCTGCTCCCTTTTTTGTCTTTTTTGAACTACTCCCAATTTTGTCTTATCTTTGTACACTTGTAATCAAGAAAAGGGAGATGAACGGTTTTGTAACAACCTCTTTAAGGGAATACAAAGAGTCACAAGACAATTAGAAAAGAGAGTATAAATAGGAGAAGAGACCCATTTAGTAGGGGCTCTTCAAACATTGTATAAACTCAAGAACTAATTCAAGGACATACATTATGTTGATTAATATTAAGAATCCCTCGGGGCCAGTTTCTAAAAGAGAGAATAACTTGTATGTGTGGACGATTTTGTTCTGAACTTCTTCAAGTAGAATGTACGATGATCATATGGACTATAAAAACAATGTTTGTTGATAGATTAATCTAATGCACACAATGTTATGTTACGGTATGGTCATTCTTTCTTATATTTTCAAGTCTCGAGCTCATGAGTTGTTAATGTATGCAGAAACATGATTTAGACTTTTCTAGTTACATTAATGTATGCTCATGTTTCTAACTCTGTACCTTCATTTCAACGATCTATGTGAGGTTCCTGGAAGAGCTTAGTTTCATTTACAACTTATTCAGTTACTATAGTATGATCCTAGTTAAGATATGATCGGATAGATTAGCAGTAGATTATATTTCTTTTAATACATAGTCTTCATCTACATCTTTTCATTGCATAACCAACCATTTACACCCTCATAACCATAAATGACAGCCGAGCCAAATTCTGGATGGGTCTCCTAAACCAAATGATACATAGTCTAATTGGGACCGTGTACCGGGGAGCACCCCTTAGTATTGCAAGGCGAATTTTTCCTCGACAACAAAATTGGCACTAGAAGGAGGGCCAATTTTATGGCTTACATAAACAATCTACATAATTGTGGTCAGTCCTCTAAAAACAACCCTATTGCAACTCTTTTCCCACATAGCAGTCTCAGATAGGAGATTACCTATGAAGATATGGACCCTAATTTTGAAAGTGCCACGGGAAGTCCCGAAACTCATTCAGAAACTTGGTTTCGTGTCCCACAAGAAGAGTTCTCAAAAACTCGTTGTATCACCCGTGCTTACACAAAACTACTTGGGAAGTTACCAATAGATTCATAGCTCCCAAGGAGGAAAGATACCCGTGTAAGATGACCAGACAACCATCCCGATATTATTTTTTACTTTGTATAAGACCTCATTGAAACTATGTTACAAGAAGTTCCAGTACCCTTGAGTCGTTTCCCCCCTACCCCTCCAGAATTCGAACATAACCTTGATGGTGAAAAACATGAAATAATTATTGAACAAACCATGGGGGAACACCAGAAGTGAAGGGAAGTGATCCCACATTGGATGTATGAAGGTGCTCTAAATTTAGTAGGACCCTTACATGAAATACCCAGGATATCTGACAAGGTCCTTTCCAAATTTGATCCGAACGGACCTAGCTCACCAAAGGATCACATCAAAAACTTCTTCTTAGCCACTCACTTTCTAAATGTCCAACATGAAGATGTGGTCTGTAGGTTGTTCTCTTACACTTTATCTAGTAGAGCATCTACCTGGTACTATAGCCTGCTACCTAATTCCATAACCTGCTGGGAAGACCTTGAAAAGGTCTTTATTAGAAAATTTGGTGAACGAAGAACAACTGCATCCTATAATAAATAGTTAGGGGCCATTAAAATGGATAAAATGGAAAAAGTGAAATATTTCAATTAGTGATTTCTCATAGTCCTAACTAAGTTTAATGTTGGTACAAATCCTTCACAATCCTTAGCCATCGAATGCTACACTGCGACTCTTATCCCTTCCATAGGCATGTTTGTCAAGCGAGCTAATAAGGACACTTTGGCTCTAAATTTTGATGAAGTTGATATTGTATAAAGGGAGTTATCCTCAGATGACCATAGCTCACACTGTGAGGAAATCAGGTCAGCAGGAAAGAAACCTTTATTGCTAACAAAGCCGCCCGAAAAGGAACCCAAGGATATTGACAGTGTGGTGAGACTAGTCAAGAAATTGTCAAATGAAGTCATAGATCTCAAAAATAATGTTGGAAAAGGATCTTAAAGACCTATAAATTTTCTCCCATTTTTTAAGAGAAACGATAACCGACCTAGACCACCCGAAGCTCCTCAAGTCATATGAACTCTATATAACTTTGGTAAAGATAACTTATGCTCATATCACCAGTAAAATCATTCTGAGAAGATATGTCCTCAGTGGGTGAACTCCATAACCTTGGTTATAAATCAGTTGCTAGATAAGCAAAGCCTGAATGATGAACAACCAAGTGACGCAGTGAATGATGATACCCTTGAGGAACCTCCCCCAGATGTTTCTATGTTCTTTTGGGACTGGTGTATAGACTCAGACAATGAGCACATAGAATAATTTTTTGTAAAAAATACACCAGTAGTGAAGGCTGCCCCTAGAGATTACAATTTGTGCAGCAAAGGACCAGTTCCCAACACCTCTTCTTCCAAAGATGCTAATTTTCCTCTCAAGAAAATTACTCCCCCTATTCCTACTCTGAAACCAAATGTACCAACCCAAAAGAAATCTAGTGATAAATTTGATATGGTTGTTTCAGCTAGCATCAACAAACCAAATACATCCAATGCATCTATAAATAGTTCCAAATCCAACAAAATTGCACCCAACAACAAGACCAATGGCACATAGTCAAACCCGACAATAAGCAGACCATAGAAGTAATCTTTAGATTACAACGTCATAGAAGATATGAAGAAAATTAAAGCCAATATCTCCATGTTTGATATCTGCTCATTACCACAACAACATGATATTTTGCATGATTATTTTAATACCAATAATTCTCAGAAGAAAATCATGGCAACCACCGACATTGTTCCTAAAAATGTTGAAGCAAAAGAATTCCACTAGGTTGAAATCGAAGCTTCCATAAATGCAAAAAGTATAGGTGTGCACTCGAAATCTCAAGTACCTCCTTTCTTTGTTACATATGAAAGTTTCAATTTCAATGTGCACAATTAATTAGCGGACTCTGAAGCCTCATCGAACATCATTCCTTATGTAGTTTGTCAAAAGATAAATGTTGTTCCATAGTTAACCAAAACAAGAATCATACATTTAGACAAGGCAAATGTAAAAGTGAAAGGAAAACTTAAAGATGTCATAATTAGGCTTGCATCCGATCCAAGAGTACATCAAGTTATTGATATTGTTGTGGTTGATATACTTGGAAATTATGATTTGTTGTTAAGCAGAAGCTGGTCATCTAAACTTCAAGGATATTTTTGAACTGATTGGTCTCATATGTGGCTTCCTTATAAAGGTAAACCAAACCAGATCTATATAGACACTGAATCTCATATGAAGCACATGGTAACCGAGCTGGAAGGTAAAAACAAACTCATTAATTTTTCTCACACTGTTCTAGGTAAATATTTTTTGGAAACTGATCACAGTTGTTATGAAGCGCAAACATCTGAAATACAACCAGATTTACAATCAAAACTCCTTCCACAAACACACAACAACGCTTGTGCCATATTAACTAACTTAGGTTTTAGCGCAACTAACAAAACTAAGATTTCTAACATGTGGTCCATGTTATTTGATGGCTCTAGGTCACTAGAAGGAGTGGGGGCAGTATGTGTGTTGATTGATCTTGAACAATGTAAAATGCCCATAGTCTATCGCCTATAATTTGAATGCATTAATAATATTGTAGAATACGAGGCCTTAGTCCAAGGTCTGTAAAAGGTCATTGACCTTAAAGTGAAGTGCCTCAAATTATTTGGTGATTCAGAAATAATTGTTCGACAGGTAAGAAATACCATTCATTACCTGTCACCTCATCTAAAAGCATATCAACAAGAGGTATGGAATCTGCTTTACTCTTTTGACACATTCAATATTACTTCTATAGCTCGTAATCAAAATATTGACACATATATATTGGCCAATGCATCATCTATGTTCATGCCTCCTAATGATGGTTTTTCTGTTGAAATGATTTTCAGGCCTCCGATACTAGATAACATCACAAACTAGCGAGTATTCAATAATGATACTCAAATTATCAATTTTCTCACCACCTCAGATGTCTTCCAAGATTCTATGATTGACAATGAAGGCCATCAACAAGACCTGTAGAATTATCAGGACGAGACAAACAAAGTCAAAGAAAATTGTGCCCCAAATAATGTATTGAAACTTGAGAAGTTATTTGATTTACAGACTAAGTTCAGAAGTCCTGCTAATCCAAAGACCAATGGTTCGACCATGATGCATTTTATGGTAAATATAGGGACCTTTGAGTAGCCCAAGTATGTCAACTTAGGCACCTGTTGTTCAGAGGAAGAAAAACACACATTCACATAGTTGTTCAAGAAGTATCATGATGTGTTTGCATGGACTTATGGCAAACTTAAGACTTATGACACCTGAATAATTCAACATGTGATCCCAATTAAAGAAGGTGTCAAACCATTCCAACAAAATATCAAAAAGATACATCTAACTCTTGAACCACTTATCCAGAAAGAAATGAAGAAACTGTTAGATGCCTGAATCATTTTCAAGGTCTATCATTCAACTTGGGTTTTGAATATGGTGCCTGTTCGAAAGAAGTTAGGAGAAATCAATATTTGAACAAACTTCCAAATCCTGAACCAAGATTTTGACAAATATAACTACCCAGTTCCCCCCATGGAACAAATCTTACAACTCGTCTTTGGTTTTGAGACGTTCTCTCTATTGGACGAGTTTTTCAGGATACAACTAGGTTCTCGTGGCAGAACTAGACCAATTGAAAACCACATTAAGAACTAAATAGGGAACACACACATATAGAAGGATTCCCTTTGCTTTAGTAAGCACAGGTGATACATTCAAATGGCTATGGATATTGATTTCAAATGATTAATCGGTTAAAGCATGGTGGTATATCTCGACGACGTCATGGTTTATTCAAGGAAGAAATAATACCACCCAAGACATCTGAAACAAATATTTGAACAATGTAGAAAATATGGGATCTCATTGAATCTCAAAAATACCATTTTCACTATTTCAGAAGGTATACTATTAGGGCATATGATTTATAAATATGGAATCTCGATGGAACCAAAAATGAAAAAATATATTATGCAAATCCCTCCACCGCATAACAAGAAGTCAATGCAGTCTTTTTTCAGCAAAATCAAATTTGTAAGAAGACCTGTTCCAGACTTCACCGAAATCACTAAACTGCTTCAATGGATGATTAAGAAAGATGTTCAGTTTAAATGGACACCTATTGAGAAAGAGACTTTTGAAAATATCAAAGTCGCTATAGCCCCTGCACCGTCCCTACGAAGTCCAGATTTCACTAAGGACTTCTTGTTATACACCTTTGCGTTTGATCATTCCCTTGCATCACTACTCACACAGAAGGATGAGCGAGAAAATGAATACCCCACTGCATTCATGAGCACTGGATTATCAGGTGTTGAATTGAACTACCCACCGATGGATAAGAAAGCCTTTTCTTCCCACAAAGCAATCAAACAGTTCAAACCTTACATTTTGAAGAACCACACGAAAGTCATCGTCCCTCATATAGAGGTCAGATCCCTTTTTGTTCAAAGGGATCTGGGGGAGATACAAGGTAATTTGATGACAACCCTGCAAGAATATAACCTGGAATTTAAACCAACCAACATTGTTAAATTTCAAGGCCTTTTCAAATTAGTGACACAAGATAAAGGTGACGAAAATAAAAAATAGGATGGATGACAAGCATAGCCAAATATTTATACACAACAGGTTCCTTACATTTCCGCTGTTGAAGAATCATATTATAACGATCTCAAGTATTACCTTCAACACGGTACAACTCGAGAGCATCTCAATTCCAAACAAAAAATGGCATTCAATTTGAAATCTTTACAATATCAGTTGGTGCATAGTGTTTTGTTTCAAAATAACTATGATGGAGTACTACTTTAATTCCTCAAAAAATAAGATGTCGGTAGAGTCCTTAAAGACATGCATGATGGACCAGTAGGAGGCCATTTTTCAAGAGATACAATATATCACAAGATATTGAGAGTTGGATATTATTAACCTACACTATTCAAGGATGGTCATGCATATTCATGAAGTTGCGATACATGCCAAAAATCTACATGGAGAGAGTATAAGACAGTTGTTTCGCTTCAATATGTTGTTGTTGAAGAACCCTTCGAACAATGGGGGTTAGACATTATTGGTGAGATCAATCCTCATTCTTCCAAGAAACACATGTATATCTTAACAACCACTAATTATTTCACTCACTAGACTGAAGAAATACCACTTACTAAAGTAAATTATGAAGTGGTAATGAATTTCCTTGAATAACACATTATCACCATGTTTGGAATTCCTAACTCTCTCATTTTCGATAATGAAACACATTTATCATCACTAAAACTATCCGAGTTTTCTTTGGAAAAGGGGATTACTTTGAAATACACAGTCAACTATTACCCTCAAGGAAATGGTTTGGATGATTCCACAAACAAGAACCTAATATGAATCATTAAGCGAACCGTAGTTGATCGCCAAAGAAACTGGCATAAAACTTTACGCAATGCCCTCTAGTTCGATAATGTCACCCCGAATGCCTTGATAGGGACTTCTCCATGTTTTCTTATCTATGGGAAATAATCTATTTTATCTCTAAACATCTACCTTCCTTCCCCACAACTCACCCAACAATATTGCGGGAGAGAATGTCCTGTCATCCAACAATGTATTGATACATTGCTGAACTTAGAGGAAAATCGTGCCAAGGAAAAACACAAATTAGAAACCCATCAACATACCATTAAGCGTTGGTTTGATAAGAAGTCTATTGGTGAGAAAGATTTCCAAGTTGGAGATCTGGTCCTCAAATGGGACAAGCATGAGGATAAAGGAAAAAAATCAAAATTCCACTAATTATGGCTTGGGCCCTTTATGACCAAAGAAAAAATTGGCCAAGGAACCTACCAACTACAAACGCTTGAAGGGGAAGCTGACCTCCTCCCCGAAAATGGCCAAATCTTGAAACATTAAATCAACTAGCCTCCATGGCAGCTCTCTCCTTGTATATAAATAAAAAGTTTGTTTTTTCTTTCATTTCCTACTCAATTTTTACTTTGATTTTTGTTTATTTTTAGACACAGTTTTGTCTACTTTGTTAAATTTTTAGGCTTTAATTTTTATCCCTCTTTATAAAATTGTTGCCTTGAATCACTATCAAATTTGGGTCATTTTGCGACGACTATTTCAACGTTCTTGCGACGTTATGTCGTGGAATTTGTGATGAATTTGGAATCTCTGAAACATCGTTTTGTGTCACGTGGAAATTGCGACGAAATTGAATAAACGTCACAAGAGCGACGCCCCTAGGGAACTTATCACAATTGTGACAAAAAAGAAATATCGTCGCCAATATGACAATTTAGGCAAAAATGTGAAACCAACATTTCGTCTCAATTGCGACGATCCTTGCAACGACAACTTTCGTTGTTTACATAGCAAATATGTCACAGTTATTTTAGTTGTCATCGCAATTGTGACAACAACTTTTCGTTGTTTACATAGCAAAATTGTCGCAGCTATTTAAGTTGTCGTCGCAAGTGCGACGACAACTTTTCGTTGTTTACATAGAAAAACTGTCGCAGCTATTTAAGTTGTCGTCGCAAGTGCGACGACAACTTTTCGTTGTTTACATAGCAAAACTATCGCAACTATTTAAGTTGTCGTCGCACTTGCAATGACAACTTTTGTTGTTTATATTGCAAAATTGTCGCAACTATTTAAGTTGTCGTTGCAAGTGCGATGAACAATATTTAGTTAAAAAAAAATTAAAAATTAAAAATTAAAAATTAAAAATTAAAAATTTATTTGATTTAATATTACCATTTTAATATTAATATTAATATAGAACGCAAATGAAGAGCTTAATGATCTTATTAGAAGAGTTTATCAGATAATTAAGGTGCAACAGACCAAAGAACAAGTGAATGAGAGATTCCAAGAATAACAAAATAAGATGAAAATTATTTTTGATAGAAGAGTTAAAGAGAGATTTTACTCTTTTACTCCATGGGATTTGGTGCCAAATCAATGTTACCAAGGAAGAAGATGGTAAAGCCAAGGATATTAATGGAATAGGGCATCAAGGAACAATTATGCGACAAGATATTATCAGATATTTAAGGAATCAAAGGAAAGGAAGCTATCAAAGAATGACACTGCAAAGAACTAAATATGGATGGATGAATAATAATATTGTATGAGAGCATAAATATAAGTAACTCGATTACTTGGTTTCATCACATGCAAAAGATTTAGCCACAAATCTTTTATGATAGTTTTTCGAATGGGGGTACTTATGTTATGACCCAATGTGGGGTATATATGGGGTTGAACGTATATGTAATTGGATTGAATGCATATGTGAAACATTTGAACATATGATTTGGATATATGGATGTACTTGGGTTATTTGGAGGAATTTGTTCCTAACTATAAGGAAGTTGTGCTCCACACTCACATTTGGCGTACACTGTGTGTATTGATTGAGTGTGTTATTTTGAGTATTTGGACAATAACTCTTACTTACCCCATGGATTTGCCTTCTAGATATATACTAAGGGAAATTGGTTTACATGGTGTAATCAACAAAAAATGAAATCAATTCTATAATTATCAAGTTTCTTGTTAGTTCAAACAATATTTTTCTTGACAAACATTATCTTGTTAAAGT
>SNQJ01S0012733.1:171132-227979 GCA_010110895.2 Picea sitchensis | reverse complement strand
AAAGAATATCCTTCTTGTTAAGAGGGAGTGTTAAAATATTGTGTAACTACAAAGAATATTCTTATCCCCTTTTGTGGACAAAGATAAAATATATTTATTATTGATTAGATCAATTCCTTTTTGTGGATTTATCATGTCGGGTATTGTAAATGACCAAATCCCCTTTTGCGGATTGGTCAAACCCTAATTGTAATAGGATAAATAAGAAGTCGGCCCCATAATATATTAAAGAGGCCCCTGAATATATTAAAGGTGGTTAGAACCACCCAGAAGAAGAAGTCTGCCCTGCCAGTGAAGAGACACTTCCACACATGCCAGAATTGTATAAATAAGAGAGGCCAATGCCTCATTTACACACACACACACAACTCACTCATCTAGTGTGCAAGTATTGAAGGAATCTACAATTACCAGTCATCGGAAGAAGGGAGAGAGAGAGAGGTGCATCCTTGCTAGAGGAATTTTTGTATTGCTTGGTTCATTGCCTTGGCATTGTATTGGCTATCTATATTAAGGAAATTTTGCTTGGTTTTCTTCCCCTTGAGGGTTTCCCAGGATAAATGATTGTGTTTCTCTCAATGATCCTATCTATGCTATTGTTATCTAGTAAATTGAAAGTAACCTAATAATAGTAGAAACTTTAACAATCCTTGGCATATCTCTTACTTATTGTGTCTTGTTGAGTTTTACTAGATTGTCAAAGTTTATATGACCCATCCTTATATACCATAACCAAATTTCATTTACTTGTCCCATACAAAAAAATTCTCCGTTGACTTCATCGAGAATGTATACATTGCTCGGGATTATGTTTTCATTTTCCACTAATCTTCCTAATCTTTCTTTCCTTATCTCACATCTTTGATAAAATATGCATAATAACAACAAGATGACGAAAAAGGATCACTAGCCAACTCTTTTGCATTCACACCAATGTTACATATTTATAGTACAATGAGTGATGCCACCTCATAGAGAGATTTGTTGTATATCTTAAAATCATGCATGATGACTAGGCTAGGCAATCTTAACTAACTCAGTTGTCATCACTTGAGGATATATTAATAATATCCTAAATTAATAATACAAATATAGGTGACAATTAGACTTAGTGATTGGTAAGGTAAGCCATAGGCTAACATTCCCCCCTTCAATCACAAGTCTGATCAATAATACCGACAATGAAGCATAATCCGGTATCATTTCCAAGTCTTCATACTGAAACTCCTAAGTTGAGCCTCAAAGAAGAACTTCCTGAAAAACCACCAATATGGATGTCGAATTGTTCATCTGAAATGAATTGGAAGAGAGTTGAGATATGGAAGTGAACAACTGCAATATCTGAACATTCCCTGATTGCTTGACAATTTGATCATTTTTCCAAGTACTCGAGCTAGAAGAATATAATGTCTTCTTCTAATTGGTGAACATATAGTATCACCACTCTAATATCAATGTATCATTGAAGTGCTCTCTATATTTGTGGTTTGGGATAACCACTAACCAATTGATACCATGTATCTCATGGTTTTTGGATGACCACTAACCAATTTTGACACTTTTAGGTGTCTAACAACATCCCAATGTATCATGTGTATGATTCAATTTAAATTCATTGAACCATAATTATGCTAAAGTATGCCATATATAGACTGAAGTTTCCCATTTGACAAATTTGTGCCCATCTGGAATATTTCTTGTCGAAACTTTTGGTTTGACAACCATCTTCAATTCCATCATCAATTCCCCCATTTTTCAACTGAAAGGAAAGACCACAAGTGGTTTCACGAACCATTGTCATTTGATTTTTGAACTCCCCCCTTTAAGGTACAAAAGAGTTACATCATTGTACTCCCCCCTCTAGGCTCAAGAGAGTACCATACTTGTTCCATTTGTATACAAAACAAAGTGGGAATATGGAAAAAACCACATGTTATCTCATCCCGTGAGGGCCATGCTTGAAAACAACGCCATAAGGGGACCACTTATGTTAGGTACACAAATTTTATGTGCTTCAATATTGGTATTTACTCGATATTGAATTCTATGGTAAGACTTATATAATCGTTTGGTTGTTGATGACCACTGCCAAGGATCAA
The DNA here is from genome assembly GCA_010110895.2 of Picea sitchensis. Classification (NCBI taxonomy): domain Eukaryota; kingdom Viridiplantae; phylum Streptophyta; class Pinopsida; order Pinales; family Pinaceae; genus Picea; species Picea sitchensis. The sequence continues at coordinate 225,880 of SNQJ01S0012733.1, read as the reverse complement.
TCCACTCATAGTGAATATTCAATCTTCCAAGTTTCTTCGGTGTTGAACATTTGTCTGAAGAATGGTTATGCTTGCCACAGTGTTGGCAAGGATGGAGATCAAAACATTGATTTTCCATGTGATGAATTAGATTGCAATGTTGTCATTTCACACGCTGATGTTGAATTTGAACAGTTGAAGTTGAAACTTCTTGAAGGAATCCATCACTTTGGAATTGGATTGGTTTGAAATAATCAGGAATATGAAAGGTAACTTCCTTGTCATATCCAAGTCTTGTTATAATCTTGTTGTAGAATATTTCTTCCCAAGGTCTGATGATGGGCTTGGAAAGAGTATTCTGAACCTGTTCCTTTGAAATCCGTGGAAGTGGATTTATTGTATGTTGTAATTGTATCATTGAAAGGTTTTATTCACTGAACTCAAAAGAAAACTCTTGAAATGTAGGTTCAATCATAACTTCATCTTTGTTTGCATATGGAGTTGTCTTACCGAGTTTCTCCTTCACTAACTGTTGATTAAAAACATCATCATATTCATCATCATAGAGAGGGTTGTTCTAAACAAAAACTAGTTCGGAACAGTTCACTAGCTGTTGATTTTTGAGATCTATTAACTCATCGTTCAATAGTTGGGATTGATCTTGAAGAATTTGAACTTTTGCTTCTGTCACTTGCAAACAAGTCAACATTGATTGAAGACTTGTTTTGTTAAATATCATTGTGTTGCCTTCAATGATGTTTATTATACTGTTCAGAAACTCTAATAATTCGAGACTTCGAGCCATTTCAAAACACTAAATGAGGTATCCTTTGTGCAGGTAGATCTTGATTACAATTTGACTCGACAAGAGAAGGCTTATTTGCAACTCACTCACTTGAATCGCTCACTTTAACTTCACGCTCGCTTGAATTTGTTTCTACGAAGTCACTTGATTGTATTTGCTCACTTGAACTTGCTTCCAGGAAGTTGAGGGTGTCAGATACTACCAAAAATGCACCCAAACTCGTGAATATCACATTTATTTGAGTTTCAACTACTCAACACTATCAATTTTGATTCAAGAAATCAGACATGCAATAACTCAATCTTGGGTGTCGGTTTCAACCGAGAATGCACCTTATGAAAAATTCAATTCAACTCAACTTAATTACACTTACAAATACACTATTGCAAGTACAAGTCAACTTGATCAAGTAATATTACAACATACATTGTTTGCAAGTTACAATTTAACTTCAAATGCTCCATGATGTGTTGAGTTCAAAAACTTTGATTTGTCCATTACTATGTGGTTGACGACTTGAATGTTTGAGAACGTTCTTCACATATGCTTGATCATATGTTCTTGATTTCCATTAATTTGTTTGCTTGAATTTGATTTCCTTGTACTCAATGTATGATGTGTTAAATGATACATTACAAACATGTTTATGTCAAAACTAGACAATAAACAATATAATCCTCCATGAAAAATTCACCACAACACACTATGAAAAGTGTACCTAAGATCCCCTTATTCAATTTCGGGTGGATCTAGGATACGTAGAAAAATACTTCAATTTTATTATGGTTGTTACAACTTACTCTTTAAAATTGAAGAGCGTAACAAATAATTCTCTTTGTCAACTAGAATTTAAAGCATGCTCATTTTTATCCATGACTATCCAAGGCTTTACAAAAAGACTATAGCAACCCAACTTTTACTTCGACAAAAAAAAATTCAATCTCCCTCACACTTATCAAAGGTTCAACCCCCTTTTTACATAAGAAATGTTTTTGCAATATCCCTCACATTCATCAAAGCTTCAATATTCTTCATATCCCACATACCATGGATCATCATTTACCCTTATACCTCCCACTTTTTCATAAAACATTTATATTCAAATAAGGACTTCTAAAAACACTTTTCCACCCATGAATATAAAATGTATCTTTTGGTTTATTACTTTTATGCAAAAGTAATAAATTATGATTTCCAAATATGTCATTTAAAACTGTGCATTGAGTATAATGAACTACAAGAGTGCATTTTTAGTACCTATTGTCCGTGAATAGATTTCAATTGTGGAATTTCACTAAAATGAAGTACACCATTGACATAGAAATGAGATAGAGATCGTTGCTTTGAGAATCTTGAATCTATGCACACTTCATGGGTACGCTTGTTGTACACTAAAGGGATATTGTGGGTTGTTTGAAAATTGGAACACAACAAATCATTAAACTTTGGTTGCTCAGCTACAACTCCAATGGACACGTGGAGTGGCACATATTTCTATCAATGTCAAATGCATGGAGGGTACCCAATGGACTCAAGTCGTTGAGATCGATGAGGAGGTGGTTGGATTGAGATGGTTGAGCAAATTGCTCTGAGATTGTTGTCTGGCCTAGATGATCTCCTTGTGTCCACGTTCAATAACTAATCTGCTGGAAATCATATGTTTTGAGCAACGATTCGATCCAGAATGGGAATACACAGGGATAGAATCGTTTTGTCTGATCTGTAGTGGGTCGATTCAAATATCCATGAAACTCTAGATCTGTTGCTAGAACACGCTCACGTATCTCCACAAAACTTGATCGAAACCAACCAAAAATTACCTCTTGTCACACCTGGATTTTAGTCATCGGATCATTCAGTTGAATATCATGTGAGAGTGTTAACTTAAAGTGCATCAAACAATGATGACCAAAATATCAACAAGAAAAACTAGCACATGTACCATTCACATTTCCAAGATTAAGCATTGATTTTTCTTAAAACCACAAGGTGTATCTGAAATGAACCTCACATCAATTCTCTGTATTAACTAGAATAGATCCCGATTGTGATGAAAATCGGACCCTGAAACTTTATGAGTAAAAAGATAATGAGATCGTTTGGATGGTTCGAGGCATAGTCCAATACCAGGGAAATGAAGTCCGCTCCAATATTGGTATTAACCCTTTCAAATGTTTCCACAAGGATAGATGATGTAACCTCTCAAACCCTATTGCACTGATAGTCCAGGACTCGATATTAGTGACAAAATAGATCTTATGTATGAAACGATCTTCAAAAGTTTTACTTTCTCATCTACAGGTTTACGCTTGCTTGTATTTATTTGGGAGAGCCACTCTTTGAGAAGATATGTGCTTTATATACACAATATGACTATTGGATATATGACGATCTCTCAACACTTCTCCCTCACATGGGGTCTCCTTTCCTCTTCAACAAGAAATTTTCTTGATCAGATCTTTTGCATGCAATTGAAACCACATGACTCAAAATTGCTTAATGCGTGCGTTTTCCAGTTAGACGCATCCATTTTTTGCTAAAATATCGTATATCTACAAAATACAGAGATGAAATTCACGCTTCAAAAAAATCCACCAAGATAATCTTCTATTCTGCAATCTCTTCTTTACTCCAAGTTGCTCGTGATTCCAATCAACTACTTGGGAGTATAGTATTGCACACACACCAATAATCGTTCTCTGTCTTCGATGCTCTTTGCTCGTCTCTGGGCTTGTGCAAGTATCCTCATGCAAGCGCACAGATCAAACTCCTCATCTAGTGTGAAAAATTTCTCACGGATAGCCCTTTCTTTCACGGAGATCGCCTCACGTCCTCTCTAGATTTTGCAGCAACACAATTCAAAAGAAATATACAAACGCTTTTGACACCATTTCTTTGATACCAATTGATAAAATATGCATAATAACAACAAGATGACAGAAAAGGCTCACTAGCCAACTCATTTAGTATTCACACCAATGTTACATATTTATAGTACAATGGGTGATGCCACCTCATAGAGATATTTGCTCTAGATCCTAAAATCATGCATGATGACTAGGCTAGGTAATCTTAACTAACTCAATAGTCATCACTTGAGGATATATTAATAATATCCTAACTAAATAATACAAATATAGGTGACAATTAGACTTAGTGATTGGTAAGGTAAGCCATAGGCTAACAATCCTTTAGAATGAAATGTGAGTTTGTAACTTTGATCACACATTTGATTTACACTTAGAAGATTGTGTTTTAACCCTTCAATATACAATACATTATGTGTTTTAGTCTTTCCATCATCAAGACTAAAGGTACCTTTTCCAACTATCCTTGTAGAAGCATTATCCCCAAAGGTAACATTGCCTCCTTTTTCTTTCTTTAGGGTGAGAAATTTGTTATGATCCCTTGTCATGTGTTTCGAACATCCACTATCGATGTAACATTGCTTTCCTTTGTCTTGAGCATACATTGCAATTCCACATTCTTCCTTCTTTGGTTCTTCTTGCTTCCTTTTCCACACCTTTGTGTATTCTTATCTATGCTTGGTAAGAACATATTCTTCTCTATTTTCTTCAGGAGACTTTATTATGATTCTTTTACATTCATGTTCTATGTGCCCATTGTAACATTCCCAACCACCCAGTCTAGGCCACGCCACACAAAACTCTCCCAATTATAACTTTGATACCACTTGGTAATGTTCTCAGCCAACCGAGGGACATTACAGTGTGGAATACACATAGAAATGATTTTTTTGATAACTAAATTAATTCTTTTATTGTTAGCCAATTTCATGTAGCTTACAACTACGAAATTAAAATAGATTTAGCTATTTTCTATAACCATAAAAAAAATTCATCTAAAGCATGTTAATAATCAACATGAAATGCAGCTAAACATCTCCTTACAACAACATATAAGTCATCATCATTTACGCAGAGTTCATGCACAACAATAACACATGTAAATAACTCAACAACAAGATAAAACATGTATCCTTAAACAAGAATTGTGCAACCAGTTGCTTGGGACAGACGTTCCACCCAACCATAGACTGATTGTTCCAATCTCAATAGCCAGTCACCCCCGAGTTGAGGCTAGTAATCCACATAAGAGGGTGGTCTCTCATAGTCCACTCACAGCTCATAAAACTCATAACCTAATTGATATTCTCCTACAACTATCTCGATTTTTCTACCAGCTCTCTTCCTCCTAACCTGTCCAACCCAAGGAATGCACCATTCATTTATCAGGGATAACCCCATGGATGTCCCATCCATTTATCAGGGTTAACCCAAGGAATGTGCCATTTTTTTTTATCAAGGTCTCTTTGGTACATGTAGCTAGGAATCTATTAGTTGGGAACTCAAGGGAACTTGTTGCTAGGAAAACTACCAAAAAACCAACAACAAACACTTGTTGTTACAGTGAAACTCACTCCAGAGTTCACTCTCCAGGCCTAACAACCTGGCTCTTCAATATTTAGCTCCAAAATTCTCCAAATATGTTCCAGCTTGCTCTAGAATTTGCTCTCCATTGTTGCACCAACTTTAAGCTCTCCTTCTTGCTCTCCCCTTTTTTTTTATGTACATAAACTTTATGTCCCTAAAACTGTTGTCCCAACCCATACAAAATTCCTCCCTCCGGCTTTCCTTTCTTGACTCACACTCTTCCCCAAGCTGATTGTACTAAACCCCCATGTACCTAATAACTTTGGGATGTGTCCACTCATAACCACCCTCTTACGTGTACTAAATGATTGGATTTGGGAACACTCAATCAGAAATTGGAAGGTTCATATACAATTAACAAGTTTAGGAAAAATGGTTGAATTAATATACATGGATAATTCCCCCTTTGACCCCCTCTTGGACATTATCCTAGACACTTCCCCCTATTGTCCTATACATGTCCCCTTAGCAGCTTCCATCACATTTTATTATTAAAACATAGAGACACAATTCACATATTACATTAGCCACACATTATATCTACATAAGGATTAATTAAACTAGGTATTATAGAGGGGATGTTACACCCATAATTATTTCACTTATAACATTCAATATTGTAATCAAGTAGGGGAGAAAATGAATTGTAGTTTCTATCAACAAACCCATGAGAACTTCTAGTTTTGTTTCTCACATAATCATTCTTTGAGGTATTATAAGAACCTATATTTCTATCTCTCACATGATCACTTCTTGCATAAGTTCTACAATATGTTGTTTTATGACCAAAATTATTGCAAGAAAAACAATAGCCAAGAAAGAGATTTCGGTACCGGGTTGTGAAAGGCCTTCTTCGTGGAACAACTCTTATGAACTCATTCTTGTTGTTCTTGTGAGAAGAATCAAGTTTTTGTTGGTCATAATTTCCTTTCTTATTGTTGCTTTCATTGTTGATGGAGCCTTTGTGAATATTAGCATAGATTTTAAGCTTTTCTTCATTTTCCTTTTTTGATGGCTTTGTGACAATTAGTGCTTGCATCTCCCTCAGGGGTATTTTATTTTTCATCGTAGCCAAGACCTATCTTGATGAATGGTGACCTTTGTTAACTGAGGATATTATCTAATATTTCAATACTCTTTCTAGACTTCCAATTTCTACTCAATTGATCAATTGTTTTCTCTAGTTCCTTTCCTATGGAAACGATTTCAAATGCTAGCTTCTCATAATGTTCTTCATTTTCTTTCAATTGGATTCTCACCAATTCTTCTACCCTTTTTTCCTCTTCTAGTTGAGTCTTCAGGATGATAATTGTTTTTTTTCTATTTCATCAAGGTCATGATCCTTATTTTCATATTTATGGAATTGCTCTTTTTTATTTTTATTCTTTCCCATGAGTCTGTCTATTTCTTCTAAGGCGCTAATGAGTTCTGATTCAAGATTCACTTCCCCATCAATATCTTCTTCTTTTGAATCTAATTTTTCTTTCTGATTGTCTGGATTTTCTGTATCAATAGACTTTGTATCTATGGACATGAAGAGGAATTCTTCTTTTTCAATATCAAAAACATATCCATCACTTTCTTCAGACAAGCTATTGTCCTCTCTAGAGTAAAAGCTCTTATTATTAGTATACTTTCCTCTTTTGTGTTTATAGGGTTTTTTTTAATTGTTATGTTCTTCTTCATCATTATTGTCTTCCCTTTTTTCATATGGACATTTAGCAACAAAATGTCCTACTCTACAACAGTTAAAACATTTGAAGTTGTATTTGTTGGATCCTCTTTTTAGATTTCTCATGAATTGTGTTTCTTTTGTATCTGATTCATGGCTGGAACAATCACAGGATTTGTGTCATTTTTTCTTCTTTGATGCTTTGAATGTTTCTTCCTTTTGTGTTGGCTTTTCTTTTTCTATCCTCATCTCATATTCAATGAGAAACCCATGTAGATCATCCATCGTCAGTTTCTCTAGATCCTTCATTTCTTCAATGGCAAATACCTTGGCATCAAATATTAAGGGGAGTGACCTTAGAACCTTTTACACAATCATTGGTTCTTCAAGATTATCACCAAGTCCTCTCATGGTGTTGACGATTTCATCCACATGAAGAACATAGGCTACAACATTTTCTTGGTATTTCATTTTCAAACTCTTAAACTGTCTTCTATGAGTTTGAGGTTTTTCCTTCTTCACATTGTCACCGCCTTTATAGATGTTTTGAAGTTTGTCTCAATTGTATTTGTTGATTCACAATGCATCACATTGACAAATATTGATTCTAATAAACCACACAATATGGCATTCATGGATTTTGCATTATTTTCACTAGGCTTCTTCACTGTCGCATTTGTTGGTGGAGTTATTAGGTTGTATAACCAGTCACAATTGATTTCCAAATGTCAAACCCAAGGGCCATTAGATATGTCTGCATCCTTATGCTCCATAATGCATAGTTTGTTTTGTAAAACAACAAAGCCCTATTTGTCGAGAAACCTTCTTGATTGACCATGTGTGCTCCTGAGATCTACCTTCCAAAGGTTAGATTGTTTCCAAAGGAACCTACTCTGAAACCAATTGTTGGCCCACATTTTCTCTTAAACCAAAAGGTTGATCTATTATTTTCTGATATAACCATCAGAGTTAATAGCTCCATGGGAGGATATTAAACCATGTCACAAGTATCAAAGGAGGTGTTGACCACCAAGTCAATAAGATTGTGTTTCTCTTATTTTGTTTAATGTGTTGCTATGAGTGTGTTAATGGTGATAGTTAAGAATGGAAAGGAGAAAATATTGTGTATGAATTATTGTTATTCATGGCTATGCTTAATATGGTTCTTGTAGTTGAATTCATGGCTAAAATAAAGAATTTCCCATTATAGATATGTTAGCTTCACTCAAAAATTCATTTTCCTATCAATACTCTACATTTCAATGGATGGTTGGTTCTTTTAATGGTGGGAGAATTCAATATTTTTTGTAGATTTACGTAATAATTTCATTCTTCCTTAGCAAATAAAGGTTTCAAATAGCCCTTTATTCACCACCATTCATTTTTTTCTGAGATTATAGATCTATGGATTCCATCACTAAGTTGTTGCATAAATATGGCTAGTTTCTAATTTTATTGTCAAGCTTATTTACTATTCAGAGAAGACACAACAAGTTCTTCACTTTCCCATGGTTACACATAGGTCATACCCAACAATTGGAAGAGGCATGTGAGGTCGTTTGCATTCCTGGAGAAATATTGAGGCCATACAGGTCTATATAGGTCATATTCATCTCTTCCTTCAACATGGTGTGTTGGAATATGTTTTCTAAGGTGTGAATATTGGGTTAGATGGATGATTGGTTGTAATGCTCTCCTTCCCATTGTTTTCACATAGTATGATTCAATATATGTGGGTTTGAATTTAAACAAGGTAGTTGGAATTTAGTGAAGCTTCTATGTGAATGTTTCATGGTGATACATGGTTTAATTAGATCAACCACTTCTTGTATTTAATGGGTGACCATCCCTCACATGGTTCACATAAGAATCCATTTCTCACACGGTTTAATTAGCTACCATCTCATTCATGTATTAATTCATTTCATTTTTTAAATGTTTTCCATTTCATATATATGTGGTTTATACAATAGCCAACCCATATATGTTTTAAATGAATGGCTTGAAGTGGAGTTTGGTGTAAAGCATAAGAAATCTTGGGTTAGAGTCTGAACACATCCATATTAATGCTCATGTAATGTAGAAAGAGAAGGGAAGTATTTTTATCTTTATCATTACAAGCAATTGTACTTATGTATATTGGTTCATTTCCAGTAAAGAAAATTGTAGAGTAAGGGATAAGTTGAAGAAGAGATCTCTCCTTAATCTTGTTGGCTAATTGCACAATATACATTATTGTTCCCTTATTGGAGTCATCAGAATGGAAGTGTTCAAAATGCATTAGACACAAAATATTTTCATTGAATGATACATCGATGCCCCTTATTAGTGTTGGAACAATTTATTCGATCAATTTGTGCAAGTTGTTTGGTCATACAAGAAAGAAATTGGATCCATGAATATAGGTTTGTAATAGAGTGGGTCATTTCTAAACAAAAGCATAAGTATTGGCTTCACATATTCAACAAGTAGAGTTCATGTTAATTTCTTTGTGTTGTATTAGCATTGGAATTCACTAAAACCAATAGCGTTAGAATAACTCACCTCGTGTAGAAGTAGTATTGGTGAATGGTGTTTAACCACAATAGGGTTCAACAAAAGATGGCACCAATGGCTAGGTGGTGTTTCCCCAAGCATTGGACATTTGGGACAGGCCTACCATTCACCAATAAAGCCACTAAATTATGGACTGAATACAAAAACAAAACCATGACAGTATCTCAGCTTTGATCACCTTAATAGATTCAATTTAGTTGGATATTCACGGGTAAAGAAGTTGCACCAAAGACAAAGTCTCAACAACAAAGTATTTTAATTTCAAATTTCTAGTTATTTTTGGCATTTCCTTGAAGTGTGCAAGTTAAACCAGAGAGTAATCCATCTCACCAATATTGAATAGTGTTGCAGAGTAGTTTTTCACCCAGACTCACATCAAGAACAAAGACTTACTAGTCATTCTGAAGATAGAGTTCTCTACATAAGACTAAGAAGAGAGATGTGAAGTTAATTATGTAGAGGATACACATTGGTGAAGTGAGTGGACTATAAATCCCTCATGTACATATCAAGAAGCTCAAATAAATCGAATCAGTAACCTAATGAAGACTAAACTCTACCAACACCAATCAATATACCCACCAAAAGTCATAATTATACAAGGTGAACTACTTTTATGTCGATAAAACTAACTAAATAGTTGAGCTAAATTAGTTGAATCTAATTAAAAGAATGAAAAACCAAAGGTTGTGATGTAGCATCCTCATTATGATCCCCATTTTAATTAATGCTTAATGTAGATATAATGTGTGGCTACAACCAAGCGTTGTATATGCGAATTGTATTTTTTATTTTAATAATAAAATGTGATGCCAATTGTCGGGGTATATCGATAGAGATGGGGGATGAATTAATCCACAAGAGAGGGGAGGGTCTAGGAGAATGTCTAAGAGAGGGGTCCAAGGGAGAATTACCCATGTCTATTAATTCCACCCACATTCCTGAATTTTTATTATCACTATGTATTAAACTCTATTTTTTTATTGAGTGTCCCCAAAGCCAATGATTGAATGCATGTAAGAGGGTGGGTGTGAGAAGTCACACCCCATATTTATTGGGAGCATGGGGGTTGAGTACAATCAACTTGGGGAAGTGTGTGAGTCAATCAAGTATGCCAAAGAGAGGAAATTTGTATGGGAAGTTACAACAGTTTTGGACAGAAAATGTTTTTGATGAACAACAAATAGAGAGAAGAAAATAAGAGATTGGAGCTGGAGCAACCATGGAGGATGAATTCTGGAGCATTTTGGAGAATTTTTTAAGCATAATTGGATAAAAATTGAAGAGTCGGGTTGTCAGGTCTGAAGAGTGAATTCTTGTGTGAGTTTCATTGTAACAACAAGTGTTTGTTGATGTTGTTGGTAGTTTTCCTAGCAATGAGCTCCCTTGATTTTCCCAGCAAAGAGATTCTTGGTTACTTGTGCTCAAGAGAACCTGATAGGAAAATGGGACACCAAAGGGAATGATATCAATGAAGGGTTACATTCCTTGGGTTGGGAAGGTCGAGAGGAAGAGAGCTGGTGGAAAATCAAGATAGTTATAGGAGAATCCCAGTGGGTTGTGTGTCTTCTGAGTCGTGAGTGGGCAGTGAGAGACCACCCTCTTTTGTGGATTTCTAGCCCCAAATCGGGGGTGAATTGTTGTTGAGATTTGGAAAAACAAGTATATGGTTGGGTGGAACATCTGTTCCAAGTAGTTGGTTGCACAATTGAATTAAAAGATAAGTGTTTTATCTTTTTTCAAAGTAATTTTATGTGTTTAATGGTTGTGCTTTTACTTTGTGTATGAGAATGGTTTTACATGTTGTTGTGTGATTTATTAGCTACATTCATGCTTGTTTTAAAATTTTGTATATGCATTTACTAAATGGTATCAAATGATAGTTAAATTTGTTTTCGTAGTTGATAAGCTACTGGAAATCAGTTTGCATAAAATTTTGTTTTTTATGAGTATTCCACATGTAATGGACCTCAGTTGGGTTTGGGAACATTACATTATGGTATCAGAGCCTTTGGTTCAACACTAGGCTTGTATGGGCCAGGACGAATGCGAATTGGGTAGATTCACTGTTACAGATTTTAGCTTGTGCGAATTTGGGGAAAACATGGAAAACAGTGAAAACTCATAGTGAAATCCCCAAATTCATGAACAAATTCAGCTTGGATTTGCCTCATAGCCATCGAAGAGAGGTTTAATGGAATCAATCTGCAAAGTTGTAGAGATAAATTAAACTCGGAAGTTCGAAATTTGAGTTTTAGTGGTCATTTTAGCATTGGGAAGAGTTTGATGAATTGATGAATGAGATCAAGTTTGATCTCGAGATCAATGACCCCAATTCATTTTAATAAATTAAAAAAATTATAATGTTTTCAAAGTTTTGAAAAAGGGATCAGATCAATGGCCATGATCTTTTTTTAGTGTTTGCAAAGGAAGAGAATCGATAGTATGGATTCATTTTCGACCGTTGGAGAGTTGGAGTCAATCGATGGTTGGGATTTGCTTTCGGAGCTTGGAAAATAGAGCAAATTGGTGGTTGAGACTCGTCGATATAGTTGGGAAAAGTTTGATGGATCAATGACCGAGATCGTCTTGAATGATAGATCGATGGTCCAAATTCATCTGGTATTTAGTCAAAATTTCTAAGTGTTGGAGTTCTCCAAAAGAATTCCCCGGTGGTCGATGGTCAAATCGACAAGTTTGGAAAAGAGAGTGGTTCGGCCAAATGGAATCTTCTATTGTCGATGGATGATGCTCGGGGGTCGACAAAATTAGTGCGATGTTCAATTCTTCCAAGAGAAGTAGTTGATCATCGATGAAAGGAAAGAGAAGGGTTATGTGTCATGCCACATCAACCAAGTTGATGTCTCATGATGATGTGTTATTCCATGTCATCATCTACGTGTTATTCCACGTCGGTTTAGTTACCACATTAGTGAAGAGATGGTCGATCATTGATGGTTAGGGTTTGGGAAGACTTGTGGGTAGGTGGTTGTCAAGGAAATTCTCAAATGGTCGATCGCCAATGGTAGGGGTTCAACGATATTTTTGGGAAATATTGGTTTTCCCATAGAAATGATCAATGGTCGATGGTAGATGATAAGGCACTGAGGAGATTGGTGAGCAAGTTTGGTTTACAAAAAATTGTCTTTGATTGTCAATGTAGTGTCGAAAATCAACAGTCCAGATTGTTTTAAGTTGCCAATCGACAACAAAAATTGACTTGCGGAGTTCAAAAAGGATTGTTGGATCAACGAATCATATTTAACCCGATTTGAGATCAACGAATCAGATTTAAAGGCTATTATATTGGTAAAACGATAAGTTTTTCTATGAAATTTTCATATTTTTTAAGGTCTTAAATTTGCAGGGCGATTTTGAGGCCCTAAACGACAATTTTAGGCAATCAAAATCCACAAGAAGAGAGCATACTATTATGTCTTTGTAGCTTAAATGAAATAACTTGGAGAGATATATTCAATGAGATACTTTGGGCGCAAAACAAAGCATGTATGATAAAGTTACAACTGAAACAATTAAGGTAAAATTCTAGCACCATTTTACTTCCAGAGGGCATAACTCCTTGCTAAAAAGTTTGTTTGGGCACAAGAGAAGTATATGGAAAGATTATGAACCATAGAATCCTTCCATGGAGCCAAATTTGGAATCTAAGTATGTAAAAATGTGCAATAAGAGAAAGAAGACACATGTAGCATACAGGATAAATTGGGAAAAACAGACTAAACTTCTTTGGACCATAACTTTTAGCTCGAAGCTCATATTTGAGCAAACAAATAGTCGTTGGAAATGTATTGAGGAGGAGAAAACACCTACTCACCTAGAACTTTGAATTGGGTGCTAAAATTTTATCAGAGAGTCATATTTTGAATTGGTGCATTGTGTTCTTCGTAAATTGATATGAAGAATAACATGTCTTTTAATTAATGAGATGTTTTATGGTATGCATGTTCTAAAAATAATCATTACATGTAAATTTCTTGCAGAATTAGAGGTACATGAAAACAACTTTGGTTCTTATATGAGTACTAGAGTTATGGAATATGCCCAAAGATCTTACAACCATGAGGAAGAGATCATAGGTCTGTTTGTCATCATGGGAAATGTTGAGACATAGTCAAATGGAAGAAGAGGCAGGAAGGAGCCTCTAACTATGATAAGCCTGCATAGAGAAGTGAAAAGCTATAGGGAAGATAATGAAAGGATTATGAAGGCTCAGGAGGAGATACTTCAGAGTTTGAATATGTTTCATAAGAAATTTAACAAAGACTCTGCCACCAAGCAAGCAACTAGTGTTAGAAAAATGATAGCATCCATATCCAAAAGAAAAAGGGATGATCATGGGATTGATAGGTAATCAAGTAGCATGAGTAGGCACCATCATTCTCCAAGGAAATCCACCATAATAAATGTTAGGAGGAAAATCTCTCTATGTCTAGGGTGAACCACAACAGACAAGTATGACTATATAAATTGACTCAATTCCAGCATATGCTATATAAACTAATGTGCAAAAGAGGAAAGAAAGAGGCATAACTCATCCAAATGTTTGATGATGTCCACAGTTGAGCACTTTGACCCAAAGATTTGTACATGCAACAAGTTCTCAACAAACAAGCATAGCAAGCATATAGTGATAATAGAAAATGTTAGCACATTAGATAGCATAATCCATTAATATACAAAAAAAACATGCCCATGGATCATAATACATATATTTGCAAGATATCAATTGGACGGGAAAGGAGTATTTCTATTAATAAATGATCATCATAAGTGAAACTATTACAGACTTTCATGTAGGCATGGTTCAGAACCAAGAAACTGATTTCCTTCCAATTGGGCCCCCACCACTTCAATCCTCCACCAACGACAAGCTCATATAAGGGAGACAAAGAGGTTCTCCATTAAATAAGGGAAGATCTTGGGGGATGAACACTGAGTTTAGACTTAAAGGACAAAGGGATGCAGACTCAATATGAAGTAAATAATTTCTCCAGAGTAACTTTGCTCTCAAAGTTGAATTCTCTCCTCTTTTCCATAGCTTGGAATTGGCTTCTTTATAGCCTTCAAAATGCAATTGAAGGGCCGAGTTGGAACGTTTCCATTATATGGAAGGACAAGGATCAGAGATCTCCTATCGTGACATGGAAACCCGACATTTAATTTTTCTTTTATGGCACAAATCTCGATGTATGCAGGTTGTAGTGGAGCAACCTGCGTATACGCTTGCTGTATAGCTTGCAAGGTGTGTACAAGTGGAAAACTTTACATTTTTAGCTCTGGATTTTATCATCAGGGAAAGTAAGTCTGCATGGGGGAAGGGAATAATGCCCTCTCTACAAGAATGCATAGGGTGAGACAAATATTTCTCTAACAGATGCCCCCTAATGTGTGAGGTCAGAGGAGTATCTGTGATGGTCGAAATACATTATAAATAACCTAGAAGTGGATTGGTAGAGAACCATATGGATGAACTCAATTGCTCATTACATTCTGTACTGACTTTGCATACATGGTTGCCAAAAATACACTGCAGATCCATGTGGAAATATACCAAACAAGTGTTCGCGGTCATGAATAGGAAAATATGAATGCAGTTACATGCCAATAGCTGTCATAGTCACGAACAAGGCAAAAAAGTACCAGTCTCAAAACCAATCTGAATATGTTTGTATAGCATGGAGTACAATATGATCTCCTATAATCACTGAAGTCATATAGGTACTGGACCAATGAAAAGGAAGCAACAACTCAGGAAAGTTGCGGCCACATAGTGATGTTTTCAAGTCTTCTACATAATTTTCCAAAGGTGCAAGTCTACATCATGTGAATAAAGGAGTTGAGGTAGAACATGATGAGACATCGTTTGATTACTGGTCATTGATGTATACCATTAACAAACGCGAGACAACCTATCGATAATGAAATTAGGTATCAAGGAACCGAGTACATTCTTACAAGTGTGAATAGAGGAGTCTATGTCGAACACCTGAAGAATCCATTGATCAGGAGACATTGATGTATTCCCAACTGTCGATGGTGAGAGAGCCTTCCATTGATGACTGCAAGCCTCAAGGTACTCATAAAACTCTAGGTCCCATTTCCAGAATAAATGGGTTGATGTCGATGGAAAGATACCTACTGAAAGGAGAGCATTAAGGCATCTCTCATCATTCAACACGAGGTACAAAGTAGGAGCTTCATGATTTGGTGGAAATCGGATGAAGAACAAGTTCACAAACCAACGAACCTATGTGTCTTTCGTGTGTGCCAAGTGCAAGTGGTACATGAAAAATACCCTCTAAATAGCAGCCAATGATGAAAACTGTTGACAAAGGCGAGGGAACCGCCAATAAGGCTAATGGCATCCAATACACTGCACGAATCCCAATGTGTGAATAGATGTCTTGCCAGTGAACACAAGGGAAACCACCCAGTCAATGACCAATAATGAAATGTTGATTGTCGGTTTCAAGGTTTGTCATGCCAATGATGAAATTAGGGCCAGGGTGCATGATAGGACTAAAGTATCATGTGATTTTGAGACAATTGAGGGTATGGCCGACATGCAAAGTCAAGAGTTCTGAGGAGTGGCCGACATAGGTTGATATACTTCCTTTGAACAAGAGCATGATACATATGTTGGACTTTGGCAGCATAGACCCAATGATAAAATCATGAGGTGCAGGAGGCATCTATGAAGTTCTATGTAGGGACTGGAAGAGTAACCAGTCGGTAGAGAAGACTCTGTAATGAGCTCATCTTCCTAAGGCCATGCTCAACCCAAAATTATGATGAATGGACTCAAATGATTTTGTGCTTTGTTCAAAGGCGACACGACTGTTGTTGATACAAGATAATACTCCCTTCCCTCCCGTCTTTTTTTTCTTTTTTCATAACAAACGAATGCTATGATACAAAGGAGTAAATGAGTGTCGCAAGTAAGAAAAACTAGTTCCAGCAATGGAGCATACCTATGCTCAATGCAGGGAAGTGCATGCGGGAGATGGACACTTGGGGGAATGTTTCCTCCTAGGTATGGGGTGTCAAATTGCGAAGGATATAAACAAGGCTCTACTTGGTTGAGGATGCAAAAATGCTGACACAAACGGTTTATAACGCAAAGCGAGAACCGACTATAGGCTCAATACTGCAAGCAAGGGCATGAGATTCAATCACAACTTAACGCCAAAAAATGTCCTTTTTTATATATTTAGTCTACTTGGTGTGAAAAGGGGATAACCTTGTGCCAAATAAACGTCTTTTCAAAACCAATTTTATGAGTGTGAAAGAGACAACTTCACTCGGAAATATTTTCACTTTTTGGTAATGAGTCGGAAAAGAGCTTAACTAAGACTCATGACCTTTCAAATCCAATTTAACGAGTGTGAAAGGGACAAATCACATGGAGAGATTTTCACTTTTTGATAACGAGCTGGAAAAGAGCTTAAATTAAACTTGTGTGGGAGATTTTAGGCGACAAGTCACGGGGGAAGCCAAGGCTCTCGTGTAGAGCTTCTGTGGAATGTGAGTATCTTACAAATAGCCGACATAAGCTTGGGAAAACCCAGAGCTCTCCAAGTCGGGGAGGATAAAGTGCTAGCAGAGGTTACCTTCTCCATGATATATTGGATAATATCTCTTACTTGAAAGGACATAGGAGGAGGCATTGGATACCCCACAAGACCATCCCATTCGAAGGGAACCTCTCCAAGACTTGGAGGGAGAGTACTCGGGGAGAGTAAAACTCTCTCTTTCTTAGAAGGTGCAGTACTAGAAATGCTAATGTCATAGCATAAAAGGTATAGAATCAACACTAGAAAAGTGGGATCGTTCGAAAATTGCACCGGCGCGACCACTTCTTCAACCATAGGTTGAATAAGATGTGAGACGACAAGGTCAAGAGATGCATCACCTCCAAAAATAGGGGTGGTGTCGGTCGAATATTGCATCAACGCGACCACTGGTTGAATATGATGCAAGACAACAAGGTCAAGAGATGCATCATCCCCTAAAGGAAGAGGGGTGGCAACCGAATATTGCATCGGCATTACCGTTGTATCAACCATTGGTGGAATAAGATGTGTGATAATAGGGACCATAGACACTTCACCCTAAAAAATGGGAGTGTGGTCATGTGATGATTGCATCGGCATGACAACCATGTCAATCAAAGGAGAAACAGGGTGTGGGGAAACCATAGATGCCTCAGAACTCAAAGTGCCCTTAGGTGAGCCCCGCGCTTTAGGTATCCCAATAGTAACAAGACACAAATGAGTAAGGTGACTTCCTTCGCACATCCTGCAAATGAATTTAGGCTTACATCTGAGACGTCTAGGCCTCTCCATCGTATGAATGCCCCCAACATGACTAGCAGTGGCTGGTGACATGCTCTCAGCATGACTTGTAGAGGCTAGTAGAAAATATTCAACATGATTAGCAGAGGTCGGTGATGAATCCCCAACATGACTAACAGAGGTTGGTGATGAATCCCCAACATGACTAGCAGAGTTTGATGATTCATGTGCAGTGTGACTAGCAATGACTAGATTTGTGCCCCCAACATGAATTGCAATGGTTGGTTACAGTTCGTCAACATGACTTGCAAAGGTCGTTGACCAATATCCAACATGACTATCAAAGGTTGGTGATAAAATGCCAGTATGAACTACAGTGACTGGACTTGTGGTGGTGGTGGGTAGTGGAATTTGAGACCAAGGTCCAAGGAAAGATTGGTTTTGAGAAATTGCAGGCCATGAAGGATCATGGTTTACACCCTGTCCCTGTCCAGTAGGATAGTATCCTCCTCCATACTGATTCATAAAGGGTTGTACGGGCATCGACACTGAAGTAGATGTCTGTGAAGAGACAAAAGCATGATAAGGATTATTTGAGTGAGGATACATGTTGCCCCCAAATGAAGGAACTTCATGAAGGGGGTTGTCCATACTATAAAAATAACTTCCCTTAGATGAAACACCAGAGGAAAAATGGAGGTCTTCCATGGGAAAAGTGTTCGTAGGAACCGACATAGCAGAATAAGGATAAGTGGACGGAGTGTAATAAGTAGAATGATTTCCTATTTGGGAAGGAATATTCTAATCTCCTATCATAAGAGGTGTTTGAGGGATATGACTCCCACCAAACGGAGAGGGAGAATAAGGAGGCATCATGCCCCCATACCCAAAACTTGGATTCACATAAGGAGTCAAGATGAAGGATGGCAAGTGCAAAGACATATCTGACATACCATGAGAAAAATGATTAGATGCCCAAGGCATTGACTGAGTACCATAATTTTTCCCCCATGAACGTCATCGGGGGGGGGTAGCAGTAAATAAGGGAGCCAAAGGAACTCCACTATCCATGATAAAGAGAACTCAATATAAAATCTTAAGGCCAACTAGTAATCAAAGAGCACACCAAAAGTCAAATGACCAATATGCATACAAATGGGGTAAAGTGGTTGAGTGGCCTCCCTCCCTAAAGAAGGTATGTCTCACCCAAGAGGGGCCTGAGACTCCCTGCTAAATATCAGAGGTAACATAATCAGTTAAAAGGACCCTCGTGGGATGAAAAACCAGTCGGTCAAATCCCACTAGAGAGGTAATCCTCCATAAATGTTGTGTGTTTTTTTACGCTTATATAACCTAAGGTACCTACAAAATAATCCTTGCAAGTAACCTATGACACACCTAAGTCAAGCAAATAATAAACCACTGTATAATCGATGCACAGACGAGCAATCATAATCTAGGTCCACTGTATGGGTAGGGTAGCAAAGCCCAAAACCTTGAAAGCAACGCCTCTCACGGAGGTAAGGGTACTAACAAGATCCCCAGAAATATCTTTGACGCTAGGAAGGTATCGGGGGGATATCCCTTCAACCGACTTTGCATGACCTCGTGATTAACTCCGATGTGAGCGAAGTCTCCTGATCTTACCAATTATGCAATGGATTTCTCCACTCCCTAACTCAGACACATATGTTGATTTAATTGCCTTGGAGAAGTTTACTCACAAAATCCTATTCCAAGGCACTAAATCCTACGCTAGTTTGTGCACCCTAGAAAATAAAATCGTTACTAATAAATTTTAAATTATAGCATTGATTTGATGGCCTTGATTACTCAAAAAGGTATGGTGATGAAACTCATGGTGTTATGACTCTACAGGAAAAGTAAATATGAAAACAATGCAAAGTCCTAACTTTAAATTTTAATGTATGATATGCTTCTAAAAACGATGCAATTTTCAAATTCAACTCTGCAATTCAAAAGTAAAAATGCAATCTTTCACTGTATGCACTAAGCTAATGATAAAAACTCAAAAGACAAAAATGCCAAGCAATGCAAAATGCCTATTTTTTTGTATTTTCAATATATCGAAACTAAAAATGCATGGACTGAAAAGTAACTTGATATATATATATCCATATTGTGTATAAAAAAGAGATAACTCAAGTAGGATATCAAGCAACGAAACACCCAACCCAATGTACAAGGAAAATAAAATTGAAAAGATGAAGAGAAAGACTTCACCCAAAAATTCAACCAAAAGAGGGTTTCTTGTCATCCCACAAGCACTCAACAGGCACTACAGAGACCTAAGAATGCTCAACAAGTATAAAATCCCACCCAGCAAACACCAGACCAAGAAAACTGGCGAGGAAAAAGTTTGTATGCGATTGTTTGGGAAAACAGAGCGTATATACACAACTTGCAATGAGACATCCCGCGTGTATACACGACTGTTAGGGGAAAAAATGTGTATATTATTATAAACAAGGCTAGGCAAGGGAGAGAAGCTGAAAACTAAGACCCAGAGTGAACAGGAGATGTCAAGCAATGATATGACAAGAACCACAATAGAAATGAGAGAAGTCTAAGGAGAAAAGTACTTCAAACCCTAAGAAAGAACATTTTTCCCAGTGGAGTCGCCAATTATGTTACGAGGAAAATCTCTCTATGGCTAGGGTGAACCACAACAAATAGGTATGACTGTATAAATCGACTCAATTGCAACATATGCTATATAAACTAATGTGTAAAAGAGGCAAGAAAGAGGCCTACCTCATCCAAACGTTTGATGATGTCCACCGTTGAGCACTTCGACCCAAAGCTTTGTACCTGCAACAAGTTCTCAACAAACAAGAAGAGCAAGCATATAGTGATAATAGAAAATGTTAGCACATTAGATAGCATAATCCATTAATATACAAAAAAAACATGCCCATGGATCATAATACATATATTTGCAAGATATCAATTAGACGGGAAAGGAGTATTTCTATTAATAAATGATCACCAGAAGTGAAACTATTACAGACTTTTGTGTCGGCATGGTTCAGAACCAAGAAACCGAGTTCCTTCCAACTGGGTCCCCACCACTTCAATTCTCCACCAACGACAAGCTCATATAAGGGAGACAAAGAGGTTCTCCATCAAATAAGGGAAGAGCTTGGGGGATGAACATTGATTTCAAACTTAAAGGACAAAGGGATGCAGACTCAATATGAAGTAAATAATTTCTCTAGAGTAACTTTGCTCTCAAAGTTGAATTCTCTCCTCTTTTCCATAGCTCGGAATTGGCTTCTTTATAGCCTTCAAAATGCAACTGAAGGGATGAGTCAGAACGTTTCCAGTAAATGGAATGCCAGGGATCAGATATCTCATGTCGTGACATGGAAACCTGACATTTAATTTTGATTTTCTGGCACAAATCCCGATGTACGCGGGCTGTAGTAGAGAAGCCTGCGTATACGCTTGCTATATAGCTTGCAAGGTGCATACAAGTGGAAAATTTTACATTTTTAGCTCTGGATTTTATCATCAGGGAAAGCAAGTTTGCATGGGGGAATGGAATAAGGCCCTCTCTACAAGAATGCATAGGGTGAGAAAAATCTTGGTCTAACAATAAATCATGCAAGTTCAGGGTTAGGGAGCAGCCCAAGTGTGCCTCCTATCAGGAGGCAAAGGAGAAGGAATGAGGAAAACATCTTTCAAGGTCAACTCGGGAAAATTAAGCCACAAACTTTCAATGGTGAGCACATGAAAGGAGAATAGGTTGAGGCCTGGCTATTGGAAATGAAAAAACATTTTTAGTTGCATGATTACCCCTCAAGGGTAGAAGCTAGAATTGAAACCTACCACTTGCAAGGAAAGGAAACCATATGGTGGGATCAACTTAAGAAATCCAAGCAACTTGATGAGAACATATCTCATGGATGCAGTTCAAAAGATATTTCCAAGAGAAATATTTCTTCGGGCATTGTTATGAAAGGAAGGTGAAAGAGTTCTTGAACTCAAGTTGGGAAGCATGATAATGGATGAATATGAGAAGAGATTCTTTGAGTTGTTCAAATATGTTGAATTCATAAAGGATGGGAAAGTCAAAATCCAAAGGTTTATGAGTGGGTTATCTTCTTTCTATAGTGACAAGATAAGTTATGATAACCCCAAGACCTTGGAGGAATCCATAAGGAGAGAAAATCATCTTCATGAGAAGAGTAGAGGAAGGCCAATTTTCCAAAAAGCTTGGAATGACAATATGAAGGGTAAAAACGATCAAAGGCGAAAAAGTTTTAAGACAACTTTTTTTAAGAAAAACTCCCAAGAAAATCAACAAGGACAGTCAACCCAAAATGAGTACAAGACTGCACATTAATTTAGGAAAAGGCCAAGGCAACATCTTGTACAATGTTTAGGATGTGAGGGAAATCACTTATATAGGGATTGCCCTCACAAAGGAGAAAGAATGAGGACTATCCACAACATTCAGGAGGATGAAATAGTTTAATACATGAGAGGAAACATGTAAAGGATTTATGCAGCCTTGGACAACAAGCAAACAAAATATCAATCCTCCATAATTGAAGTGGAAGGTAAGATTGATAACCAACCCATAGAAATTTTAATTGATTATGGAGCTAGTCATAGTTACATAAACTCTAACATTGTTGAAAGATTTCACTTGCAAAGGAGTAAGCATAAGAGATCTTAGTTAGTTAAATTATCCATAGGGGCTAAGAGGAAAATCAATGAGTTGGTTAAATATTATCTGATAGACATGAATGGACTCAACACAAAGGTATATGTGAACAACATACCTTTGGGTTCATATGATTGTCTGATTGGCATGGACTGGTTGGAAAACAACATGTTGTCCTATATTGTTACAACAAGACAATAACTTGTCTTGATTAGGGAGGACAACAAGACAAGATTCAAGGCATTCCAAGATCTGTACATGTTAGAGAAATTTTAGCTATGCAGTTGAAAAATATTTTTAGGAAGGGATGTCATATTTTTGTAGCCCATATGGAAGAGGCAATCAAAGATAGAGTGGAAAGCATTGGAGACCATCTGGTCTCAAGGTATTTTGAGGATGTTTTTGGGGAAATCCTAGAATTTCCGCCAAAGAGAAACATTGATTTCTCTATTGATTTGATGCTAGGATCTGCCTCAATGTCTAAGACACCATATAGAATGGGCACACAAGAGTTAAAAGAGTTGTGGATGCAGCTTGAAGAGTTTCTAAGGGGTATATATGCCCAAGTGTGTCACCTTAGGGAGCCCCAATTCTTTTTGTGGATAATAAAGATGGAACCTTAAGGCTCTGTATTGATTCCAGACAGCTGAATAAGGTCACCATAAAGAAAAAATATCATTTGTCAAGGATTGATTATTTATTTAATCAGTTGAAAGGTGTAAGAATATTTTCCAAGATCGACTTGAGATTAGGTTATCATCAAGTGAGGATAAAGGAATAAGGCATCACTAAGATAACATTTAGGAATGGATATGGGCATTATCAATTCACGATAGTGCCATTTGGGATATCAAATGCACCATCAATTTTCATGTGCCTAATGAATGGGGTGTTCAGGGAATACATGGACAAGTTTGCAATTGTGTTCCTATTCCATAGTGGAAGTGGGAAGTTGTCAAAGTGGATTTTAGTACAAAGCTACCCAGAACAGTGAAGCAACATGATTCTATCATGGTGGTGGTGGATAAATTAATTAAGGAAACACATTTAATTCTAGAGAAGACTACACACAAGGCAAAAAATATTGCAGAGATCTACATGAAGGAAGTTTCTAGGCTACATGGAGTGCCTAAGGAAATGGTTTCAAACAAAGATCCAAAGTTCACATCCAATTTTTGGAAAGGTTTGTTCAAATTCTTTGGGACAAATCTAAATCTTAGTACAACGTATCACATAATCAGATGGAAAAACAAAGAGGACTAATAGAATAATTGAGGACATGCTCAGAATGTATGGGCCAACCATCAAAGTAGGAGGATTATATCTACTTAGTGGAATTTTTTTACAATAATGTGTATCAAGCCTCATTAAAAATGAGTCCATTTGAAGCATTTGTATGGAAAGAAATGTAACATGCCAGTGAGTTGGGATAATCCAACAGACAAAGTGGTTATTGGGTCAGATTTGTTGAAGGAAATGGAAGAGTAGATGACAAAGATCGAGTAGAATTTAAAGGTTTCCCAGGATAGGCAGAAAAGTTATGCAAACAAGAATAGAGTTTTTTAAGATTTTAAAGTGGGAGAACATGAGTTTTTAAAAGTGAAGGCAAAAAAAGGTTCAATAAGAATAGGAAGTTACCCAAAGTTGGCAACAAGATATTGTGGACCTTTTGAAATCTTAGAAAATATAGGGTCAGTTGCATACATGCTAGCATTGTCTGCATCCATGAGAGTGCATAATGTATTTCATGTGTCATTATTAAATAAATATGTGTCTAACCCTAACCACATAATTGATTGGAATGTGATCCAGGTGGAACATAAAGGGGATTTCCAGGTAGAACCAGTATGCATCTTGGACCAAAAAGTCAAAGTGCTCAAGAACAAAGCCATAGGAGTGGTAAAGGTTCAATGGACCTGCTACGGTCTTGAAAATGCTACATGGGAGAACAAAGAAAATATGCGGGGGGAATACCCACAAAGTTTTGTTAACTTTGAAGAAAATCGAATGTAATACTCCATTTTGAGCAGCTAGAGTTCTAGAACCACATCTCAGAGTCATAGCCAACCTACGTTGGGGGGGATGATAAAATAATGGTACAACCTGATGGACTGAGACCAATCAATGGGGTACAATCCTGGGGTCAACGAGTTTAGAGGAACAAGAGATTATAGTTGGAACTACTGTTGGCGCTGTAAAAATTGCAAAATTTTTATTTATTAGTATTATGATGCAAATGTGTGCATGTATATCACACCAAGGACGACACACATTTGTAGAGGAGGGGAATGTAACATCCCCATTATAATCCCCATTTTAATTAATGTTTAATGTATATATAATGTGTGTCTATGGCCAAGTGATGTATATGTGAATTGTATTTTTGAATTTAATAATAAAATGTGATACCAACTACTAGAAGATATCGACAGAGATGGGGGATGAATTAATCCACAAGAGAGGGGAGGGTCTAGGAGAATTTATAAGAGAGGGGTCTAAGGGGGAATTACTTGTGTCTATTAATTCCACCCACATTCCTGAATTTTTATTATCATTATGTATTAAACTCTATTTTATGATTGAGTGTCCCTGAAGCCAATGATTGAATGCATGTAAGAGGGTGGGTGTGAGAAGTCACATCCCATAGTTATTGGGGTCATGGAAGATAAGTACAATCAACTTGGGGAAGTGTGTGAGTCAAGCAAGTAAGCCAGAGAGACGAAATTTGTATGGGCAGTTACAACAGCTTTGGACAGAAGGGGGACAACGCCATCTTACAGCCTCGTTGTGAGACATCCGACGGCTCGGGATCTTTAGAGGTGGATTGGCTTGGATCGCCTTCCACTAATGAACAACAGTTGAATTCAGCGGTTGGTTCGGATTTTCCCGAAGATTGGGATGGGAAACTCCCATACTTCTCCGAACCACCAGGTGTTATCAGTGCCAGTATTGGTTTTACAGGGGGGAGTTTACCTCGGGGTTTAGTGCAAATTTCATAGAACTTCTTGAACCACAATTCTACGAGTCACGTATTGGGGTTTTGACTGATCCTGGCATTACATAAGGGTTTTCTCCCTCAGACTTCTTGGAGGAAGCAGAACAAATCAGGACGACGACACAGGGTCTGGACAGTAGCATCTCTTTTCACCCCTCTCCGACAGACCTACCCTCTGATACCAAGAAGAACACCCCCTCTACACATAAGTGGGCTATATCTCACAACTTCCAACCATGCTCGAATAGTCGACCGACAAAAACTCTCAGGTGCACAAAGGAAAGACAGGGAGCAGGGAGACTAGCCTTTGGGGAGGACGTGGCGATGGATAGGGTTCTATATTATACCAAAAGAGCCCTTGTGGGCAGGGTCCAAGGGAAAAAAATGGGTCTGGCTTACCTCAAAAGCTGGGTTCACAATTACTGGCTTCCTAAGCTCTCTCAGATGCCCCTTATCAGAGTCCTCACCAGAGGTTGGTTAGCCTTTATTTTTTCTTCCAACTCCAAGGTTGATTGGGTTCTCAAGAAGGTTTGGTCCATCGCAACAACCCTGACTCTCCTCAAATGATGGACGCCCAATTTCGACGCGAAGCGAGAGCGGGTAGATGAGGAACCCATCTGGGTTAGATTGTCGAGCCTCCCAATGAAATTTTGGAATACCCATCGCTTTGAGGCAATCGACAATCTCTTGGGTAGCTACATTGAGGCGGATATGTCCTTTGTGGTCATTGGGCTCATGACAGTGGCCCATATATTGGTGCAGATAAATCTACGTCTGGGTCTTTATCAGGAGTTGCTCATAGAATCGGCTGCTGGGAATTTCGTACAAACCCTGGATTATGAGGGTATTCCTTTCCGGTGCCACATATGCCATGTCTATGGACACGGAGTGGCCAATTTTCCACTCACCTACAAGGGCAAATAAAGGAAGAAAAGAGGGATGAGCACTTCCACCTCTCCTCCACGCAAGAAATGGGTACCGCTTAAGGACTCAGGGGATTATAGCAGACAGGATTTGAAGAACTGGGGAGTTCTTAGCTTGGCAGGTACAGGGTCAATTGATGGATGCTCACAGGGCTCAGGACGGACAGGATACTCGAATGCAATCCCACTCTCCTCTCCTTCCTTGGACCACCTCCTCTGACAAGAACACACTATTACAGGTACGTCTCCCTTGGTCACTTCTCTTTCTACTTCGGAGTCCCTTACTCCTCCTGTTATTTCTGAGTCTGTTACCTCTTCTTTGGGCGGGGAGTCTTTTATCGGCATTAGCCTGACCTCTTTACTTTTCCCCCTCTCCTCCTCCTCAATGGTCTTCCCACCCCTTCTGTTCACTCCCTCCCCAAACTTAATGGTTTCGGGAAACCCACTTTTGTCGGGCCACTTGACCCGCTCTAGTCCTCCTCAACCACATGTTGTTGATGTCCCCTCTCCCCCTCCCCCCTTCCACTCCTTACCCTCCTTGGACTCCTTAACCACACCCTCTCTCCCCATTACCCCCGACACCCCCTTGGCCTCACTTGACTCCTCGTCGAAAGACAACAGAGTACGCTACTATCTTAGAAGTAGATCGATAATCAAAGAGAATCCTTTGGAGAGTGGTCTTCACCTGAATTTAGGCAAAGGACTGGGACCTATTTCATAGACTCCCTCGGTGGGAAAAGACAGAGGTCGTAAATCACACTTATACCTGGCACAAGATCCGGCCAGACTAGATCTGGATTCTGGGAGACAATCCTCGATAAGATCGAGCCATACTAGATCTGGCTTCTGGGAGACAATCCTCGATAGAATGGGCGCTTAGAGCAAAGCTTCCCCAGGACAAAGTTACCTAATGAAAATCCTCTCCTTCAATTATAGGGGTGTGGCAAGCCCAACAAAGAAATCGCCTCTATGAAGATTGGTTGAACTTCATATGCTAGATGTCATTCTACTACAGGAAACTTTAGGGGAAGCCACAGTCGTAGTTGAGAATTTGGAATCCTTACTACCGGGTTGGTCGTTCACAGTTGTAGATGCCCGAGGACGCTCGGGGGGCGTGGCCTCTGGATGGAAGAAAAATAACTGTAATATGGAAACAGCCTGGGGTTTTAACTCCGGGATAGGACTTAATATCTTCTCTACAGCGTTGGTACATTCTTTTACGGTCATAAACATTTATGGACCTCATTAGGATAGACAACTTTACTGGAACTTTATAGCAGATTGTGACTGGTTCAAACGAAAAGATTTTATTCTCACTGGAGACCTAAATTTCTCATTAGGCGCTCCGGAGGTTTGGCATCCAAGGGCTGCGCCTGACCCGCTAAACAATTTCTTCCTAAATTACCTGGACCAGTGGGGCCCAGTGGACATCGAACCACAAAAAATTACCCCCACCTGGTGCAACAGATGGGTGGGATCGAATCGGGTGGCTAAGCGGCTGGACAGATTTCTTATCACCGATGATCTTTTGGATTCTTTTGGCCTGGTTAGACAATGGGTGACCTTTGGGGGAGAATAAGACCACCAACCAATCTTGTTTGAATTTGGGACCTCATTGCACAGACCGACTAGCCCCTTCAAATTCTTTGAGGGTTGGCTATCAGACCCAACCTACATACAACTTGTAAAGAATTCGTGGGTGATTCAACCAGCTCATTCCCAGATCCCTGCAGCGATACACTTTTTGGAAAACCTAAAGGGACTTAAGGTGGCTACTAAGAAGTGGGCCAAAACAAAACAACAAAAGGATGAACAAACTATGAAGGATATTGAGTTGAAACTATTAGAACTACAAGACAGGACATGTAGGGGTTTTCTCAGCCAGGAAGCCAAAGATCTCCTATATAGATTGGAAAAACGTTGCAGGGCCATCCTAGAAGAAAGAGGGGCACAGTGACGACTTAAAAGTAGGGCCTTGTGGCTAAATTGTGGAGATGAAAATACAAAATTCTTTCAAGCCTTTGCAAAAGGTAGGAAGATGGCTAACACAATCTGGAGCCTTCGAAACTTGAGAGGGGAGGAAATTACAAAGAACTCTGATTTAGTTGATTTGGGCATAAACCATTTCAAGACACTCTACAAATCCCAGGAGAGAACTTCCATTGCAGAAATCATAAAATGTACACAACTCTTCCCCAGTTTTGTCGAAGAGGAAGCAACTGGAAATTTAATGAGACCAGTCACTCAAAAAGAAATGTTAGAAGTTCTACATACTTTTCAAAAATGGAAGAGCCCCAGTCCTGATGGGTGCCCAATAGAATTCTATTTGGGGTGAATAGAAGAATCAAGGCAAATGGGACATATACACAACCCTATCAACGCTACTTTTATTGCTTTAATTCCCAAAACAGACAACCCGGCCTCCTTTGAGGATTTTCGGCCCATCTCACTTTGCAACTGTCTATACAAGATAATCTCCAAAGTCATCAGCAGAAGGTTGAACGTCATCCTCTCAAAACACATCTTGGGGGAACAATTCGGTTTCCTAGAAGGTAGGAAAATACACGAGTCTATTGGAGTAGCACAAGAAGGTCTTCATACCATCAAAAGAAAGAAACTGAGAGCAGTTGTGATAAAATTAGACTTATCCAAAGCCTTTGATAGGGTAAACTGGTTATACATCAGAATGCTACTGATGCACCTGGGTTTTGGCCTCGATTTTGTCAACTGGATAATGGCCTGCTTAAATTCGGTCTCCTTCTCCATTCTACTCAACGGATCAGCTATAGATTTTTTCCAAGCGGGAAGGGGAATTCGACAAGGGTGCCCTCTCTCTCCCCTACTCTTCCTACTTATTGCAGAGCGCCTGAGCCGCTACTTGACAGAGACAAAAGAAGGAGGACGTTTCTCAGGTATCAAAATCTCAACTGGACTAGCCATCACTCATCTACTATTTGTAGACGACATATTAATCTTTTTTGATGGCTCGAAAATAGATGTCGCTTTATTATCAGAGGGGATCCTTCTCTTCAAACTATCAATGGGTATGCACATCAACGCTCAGAAGTCAAACATACTCTTCTCTCGGATTGAGGATGAGGACACTCACCACTATCTATCCCTCTTCTGTTTCCAAACTCATAACCTGGATGAAGGCCTCAAGTATCTTGGATTCCAATTAAAGCCAAACGATTACAAAAAAAACTGACTGGATTTAGTTGTTGGCCAAGCTAGAAAAAAGATTAAAGAGTTGAAGTCTCAAATGGATTTCAAGAGCCGACCGCTTGGTACTAATAAAATCTGTTTTGGAAGCAATCCTAGTATATTGGCTTTCCTTCTCCTGGATCCCTAAAGGTATACTTGAAAAAGCAAGAAGATTGTCCTTTTCCTATCTATGGAGAGGGAACTCTGAAAATCAAGTCCTACCCTGGGTACGCTGTGTTAGCGACATTTCTTGCCTCGGGCCTAAGAGTGTCCAGAGCTACAAGTGGCGCGAAAAACGCTCGAGCGCAGCACACAGAAGAAGTCCTTTTCGGACTTAAATCAGGCGAGCGGGCATTTCATTCTTCAGTGGAAAGGATCCAGCGACAGAGCAGAATAGCGGTTGATGGGAAATCGCAGATTAACTGAGTCGCGCCAAGTATAGTGCAAAAATGCTTTCAAGGGGCATCAATCGCGATCAGTATAAGCGTGGCAGTTGTTTCTCGAACTCGGTATTTGTAAGTTCGAAGGGCGAACCATGTCTTTTGGTTGCGCGAGATTGCGAGTTACAAAAAGTGCCTGGAGGGGGTCAACCTGCGCTGACCATCGCGTCTCGGGATCTCGCGAGGGGAGGATACCAAATTTCGATAATCCAACTCGCAAGGCCGCGAGTTGCGAGAGGCGATAGTAGTTGGGCCCTAGCCGACGATTACATGTAGAAGGCGCTGACTAGGAAGGCACCCGGTTCGTATCGCCATCTCGGGGAACCGAGGGTCATCGACCCTTGAACTCGCAAATCGCGAAGTAAACAGAGCTTTTAATGATGGGCCCACGGTATCGCCGAGAAGGTTTTGGGTCGTCCGATCAAAAGAAGGATACATGATGTGCGATTAGGTTATATCGTCCCTTCGCGCATCACGGTTTTGAAATGCAAGGGACAACCCCATCATTCCCCGATGCGCGAAGTGACGAGAGCGTCCAGGACCTGGGGTCCACAGCATTGTCGGGAGAATTCAGAGCCGTCAGATCCAGATGGGCGTGTGGTGCCAGATTAAGCCTTCTCAGCATTTCGCTCATCGCGATTACAAGAAGCAAGGATTAGCTCCTTCCATTTGCGAACGCCGAAAGCGCTTTGGGAATAATCACGGGGTCACAACCCATAATCACTTGGGAAAGAAAGGAGTTGTGCTAAAAGGGTCTAGAGGCGCCGAGTCTAGTCGCCGAAAGGATCGTCTCGATCTCCAGGTACCATCCGATACGATCCCACTCCTGGCCTTCGCTTGGAGTAAATAAAGGCGAGAAGGGGTAGGTGAAACCTCTCCTCATGCATTAAGTGTAAGGTATGGAATGTCTGGCAAGCGGTCTGCTCGAGAGGGTCCTGTGTACCCAGTTCTTCAAAGAAGCCATGCCGAGTCCTCAACTAGCCAGAGGAGGTCTGCACACGCTAAATCATCATTTACTGGCTCAGCTACTCCCCCTGCAGGAGCCATGCGCAGTTAAGGAGGCGTCTGACAGAGAAAGCCCGTCCGATTTTGGTTGAAGGGACACCAAGCTTCAGATGACCGCACGCGCCTCTATGAGGCAATTTTCTCTGAGTATATAAGCTCAGTCTTTGTAATTTGTAAAGGTATCGATGGTTGAGCAGAGATCTCGGTTGTAAAGCTTTAATGAAGCACTGATACTCTGGTTATGTATGAACTCTTGAGACTTCTTGCCTTATGAATGCCAGTTTCTTTCATGTCTTTGTTTACACTGTGTTAGAGCAACTCGGAATTGGAGGATCCAGTCGAGCTGTAGCTATTATAGGATGATGTTGTAATGTATCACTGTAATAGTTGCGCTGTCTCTAATCAGTCCTTGTGATATTCCCAGCGCTGAGTGACTTGGAATTTGAGGATCCAGTCAAGTCCCCTTTCAGTTTCTTGAGACCCTGAACCAAGCGGATCTTGCATTCAGAGTCTTTCTTCTGCAAATTGTCGAAAGCCTGTTGTCCAAAGTAGTTTGTTCA
Organism: Picea sitchensis; assembly: GCA_010110895.2. Lineage (NCBI taxonomy): Eukaryota > Viridiplantae > Streptophyta > Pinopsida > Pinales > Pinaceae > Picea > Picea sitchensis. The sequence goes on along the minus strand of SNQJ01S0012733.1, from coordinate 194,279 downwards.
CCTTTCTTACTAAGTCTTCCACCTGTTCATCTTTTAATCAACCCACTGGCTGAAGTTAGGTCAAGACCTCCTTTGTTACTTACGTACCAGACCCAGTCCCTGAGTTAGAATGATATTTCCTCGAGTCTCTTCCCATCTGATCATTTATTAAAACAATCGTGACATAAAACTGATGGGTGTCGGGCTCTGCTCCTGCAAGCAATCCAGGAGTGACTTTTGACGCTAACACGCTGGGAGAGAATTGTGAAACCTAAAGCCTTAGGAGGATGGGGCTTAAAAAAAATATTTCTCTTTTCAAAAGCATTGGCGGCCAAATCTGTCTGGCGACTAATTTCGACGACGAGCTTGTGAACCAAAGTGACTCTACAAAAATATGTGGCCCCTCTCTCTCTATTGGAATGGATCAGAAGCCCTAGATCTAGAACTACTGGTTTTTCAGTCATGTGGAAGGCGATCCAACGAGTCTTTGAGGTGATCGGAAACTCCCTCGCCTGGAAAGTAGGGAATGGCACCCTACTTAGAATCAGAAGGGACCCCTAGGTAGACTGCACAAGGGAACATCTCCTTCCAGAAGATATTTGCACAACCTTAGAATGGAGTGGAATCTATCATCTTGCCCAACTAACCGACCCTCTACACACAACCCTCTAGCAACAAGGCTGGAAATAGGGAAGATCCCTGGGACTAAATGAGCCTCAAACTATCGTTTGGGAAAACTACAGCATTGGCCTAAGAAAGGAAAACATATGACTATCAGAGGATGTAGATGAGCTCATCTAGGATGGTGATATGAGAGGTACCTATTCTCCCAAAGCAGGATATATACTACTTAGCACAGAACCGGTGCAACAAGAAGAGAAGTGGTGGTGGAAGAGACTATGGAAGCTAAAATGTCCAGCCAAAGAAAAACTACTGGTATGGTCTATATTAGAAAACAAAGTCCCCACCTGGGATAACCTGCAGAAGAAGCATTTTCATGGGCCAGGACGGTGCCCCCTCTGTTGTCTACAGGACGAAACGATTGACCACCTTTTTATGCACTGCCCCTTCGCCCTATTAGTTTGGAGGGAAGCCTCCACTTTAAATCCAGATGTGGGCAGCTGGCAAGGCAACACTTACGAAGAAGCCCTACAGGAATGGATAAAAACACCCACCCCTCTATACTTAAGAGCTTTGTCATTAATAGCAGCATGGGGAATATGGATTGCCCGAAATAATAAAATCTTTTTGGGATGCCTCACTTCCTTCTGTGAAGGTGGCCACAAACATTTTAAGCATTCTTGACCATCTAAAAACCACACATTCTTTGGGACATGGCACAAATCGGCCTCTATGCAAGGAACTGATAAACAAAGGATATCCTTGGGCCTACTTTGCTGGTGCGGCCTCGGGCGACCAACTACACTGTGGGGGGGAGGCTGCCTATACCTATCCGATCAACATTTTTTCCACCTCAGAGTCGGTCTGGGACCAGGCACAAATAACTATGGTGAGTTACAAGCCTTAAAAAATTTACTACTCCTTGTGGCAGAAAAGGGGGTAACCAAGCTACAAGTCTTTGGGGATTCATTGAACATCATTTAGTGGGAAAATAAAACACACTCTTGTCACATAACCAGACTCAGACCCTTTCTGACTGAAGTTTTGATAACCATTTCTACTTTTGACAAATTTTCTCTCTCTCTCATTTACAGGGAAAGGAATCCCACGACTGATCTGCTATCCAAAGAAGCATCGCAGCTAGACTTTGGAAGCTAGCATATCAATGAGTATACATAGGATGGCGGTTTTGATTATCACAGACCCTTCCATGAAGAACAGGCTTAACAGATGACAGTTGATAGATTCAATATGTACACTACAACAGGAACATATAGTGTATAACTGGATCTGCTATTTTTGGAACTTGCACTTTCATCTGTTTGTTTATCAGGACGGCACAGGGGCGGATGCACCTCCATATTTTTCCACTATATTTGTTGTAACAAAGTTTGACCATATCTTGGAAGGAAATAATATAGAACTGTAAGAACCACTAAACATACAATATATAGTATGCTACCTTAAAGCAAATATATATCTGTGATTGTAATTTTATACCTCATCTAATAAAATTACGACTTTTTCTTTGGAAAAAAAAAAACAACTTTGGACAGAAAATGTTTTTGATGAACAACAAGAAGAGAGAAGAAAATAAGATCTTGGAGTTGGAGCAATCATGGAGGGTGAATTCTAGAGCATGTTGGAGATTTTTTGGAGAGTAATTGGAGTAGAAAACGGAAGAGCTAGGTTTTCAAACCTGAAGAGTGAACTCCTATGTGAGTTGCACTATAACAATAAGTGTTTGTTGTTGTTGTTGGTAGTTTTCCTAGCAGTGAGCTCCCTTAAGTTTCCCAACAGAGAGATTCCTAGTTACATATGCCAGAGAGACCCTGATAAATGAATAGGACGCTCGAGGGACTGAGATTGGCGAAGGGGTAATTCCTTGGGTTGGGCAGTTCAAGAGGAAGAGAGTTGGTGGGAAATTGGGATTGTTGTAGGAGAATACCAGTGGATTGTGGGATTTCTGAGTTGTGAGTGGACAGTGAGAAACCACTCTCTTTTGTGGATTGCTAGCCCCAATCTGGGGGTGACTTGTTGTTGAGATTTGGAACAACAATTCTATGGTTGGATGAAACGTTTGTCCCAAGCAGTTGGTTGCACAACTGAATTAAAAGATAAGTGTTTTATTTGTTTTTTGAGTTATTTTATGTATTTAATTGTTGTGATTTTACTTTGTGTATCAGAATAGTTTTACATGTTGTTGTGTGAATTATTAATTGCGATTCATGCTTATTTTAAAATATTATAAATACATTTACTAAATTGTATCATATAATAGTTAAATATATATGAATTCTAAATTATATCATATAATAGTTAAATATATATGTAATTCATAGTTGATAAACTACAATAAATTAATTAACATAAAATTTTAATTTTTATAAATTTTAATTTTTATAAAAATTACATATAAATATGATAACATTGTTATTGAACACTTTAATTAGAGTTTTTCTCTTCCACTTTTAAGGACATAGAAGGATTGACTTTGAATATAAAATTTTGATTTATCATGTGCAAATAAAATTGTCTTCATGCTAAATAATTCAATATAAATAGTCAAGTCTTGAGTGTGACATGGCACAATTCACAATATTCTTCCATATAAAGTTTTGGATTTTATTAATTTTAATATTTTATTATGTAATTTTAAAGTTTTGGTTTTTTTAATTTTAATAAGTATTTGATATAATTTTTAACATTCCATTTTATGCATAAGTATTTGATATAGTTTTTCACATTTCATTTTATAAAAGTATATGTATGAGTTTTACATAATAATTATTTTTAAATTAAACATTTAAAACAAATAAAAATCTTTATAATTTAATGTAATTTCAAATTTCAAAATAAATAAATAAAATTCATTTAAATATTATAAAGTAAAGTTTAAAAAAAATTATATTATATGAAAAATAATAATTTTATTAAATTTAAAATTATATATATATAAAAATAAAAATAAATAATCCTAACTCAAATGAAAGATGAAAGTGACATGCTTTTGTAGTTGGTAGATATCATATTCTTACTATAATATGACAAAGATGAAAGTGACATGCTTTTGTAGTTGGTAGATATCATATTTTTATTATAATATGACAAAATATTGTGATGACATGTTAAAAATACATTATATGTCGACCAGATCCACTCAAGTGTGAACATTGGATGTAAGTTGTGACATTACACTACATTAACTTCATTGTTGGTTCAATTTTGGCATGTATATGGATTGTCAAAGTTGTGTTGTGTAGGGTTTGACATCTAATGAGTAGACCACGTGGTCACTCATTAGTATCTAAGTAAAAAGGGTTATGAGCCTAATTGATGAGGTCACATTTATGAATGGTATTTTTAGTAAATTTATTGACATAGACTAGTGCATTTTACTCGAGGAGATTTGAATTAGGCACATGCTAGCATAGAATTAGCCATATTTTCATCAATATTGGTCACAACCAATTGAGCTAACTCCTTGGACTTGGAGTTTTGATACATACATAGTGTGAATATGCATATTTTGCATATACACAGTGAACAAATTTTAAGTATCAAGGTGGAGGGACTTCATTCAAGGGGGTCATAAAGTCAATTAAGTTAGAGATGAGACAATCGAGGATGTGATTGAGGGGCAATTAAGGGGATCATTAGATGATAGAGAGGGGAGTAAGCTAATCTTGTGGCAAAGGATCCTATTTCCATCTACAAATTCGATAAGAATTCTACAAAAATTCAAGCATGAGCAGAGTTCCATCATGATCCAAGTTCCATGCATGGTGGAATGATGCTTCTAAGGGGTTTTCCCAATTCTAAATCAAGTCAAATCATTGAAAATTTGATCAGAGTTTCATTTCTTTTATATGTAACTACTCACCCCGCCCTCAAGTATGTATGCAAGGGTGAGATATTCCTAATGGCTCATAAAGAGTCTCAATCAACAATTGGCTCACGAAGATAAAACATGTCACAAGTGGGATTTGAGTCTGGGTGGGGAGAATAACAACTTTTCCTCTCAAACACTCAAGCTAGACCCAAATGATAAAAAAAAAGGAACACTTTGTCTTGTTCTCAAGCTCTTAGTGGAAAGTGAGATTGCTAGTACCTTGTTAGCCCCTAGATGGGATTAAAGACACCCCTCGTTTTCTCATCGGAACAAACCTATGTGAGATTTAAACCTAGATGGGCAAGGGAAAGGTCCTCTTGTTTTCCTGTCACACCACATGCTCATGTGAAAAAAATAATTGAACATCTCATCCCACCCTCAAGCATTTAAGTAAGAATGAAATTACTAGTACGTTGTCAACCTCAATTGTACCTCAAGGGGAAAACATGTCACAAGCGAGATTTGAACATGTGTGGGGAGAATAACAACATCTCCTCTTAACCACTCAAGCTAGACCCAATTGATCAATCAAAGTTCCAATATCAATGAAAACTCTAACTCTATATATATCATTAGACTTTGATAACCATAAAAAAGTTTACTATAAAGTTAGATAACTCCAATAAAAGATATCTTGATTCAATCAAGATGGATTAAAAAATATGCGCTTTGTTTATGCATATTTTGCATATACATAATGAGTATCTAAGCCCTTACGTAAGTTTGGGGGCTTGATTTATTTACATATACATAATGAGTATCTAAGCCCTTACGTAAGTTTGGTGGCTTGATTTAATTAAGGGTGTCATGAAATAGAGTTAGAGTCAACACAAGTGTGCAATCAAAGGGATTACTAAATAATAAAAGGATCTTGCTTCAATCGAAAAGAGTTGGGTAGATACATATGTGGATATTTTGTATATACATAATGTATATCTCAATTTTAAGGCAAGAGAAAAGGATTAATTTAATTAAATAATCATAAAACTTATTGGAAATTTCGAAATTTTGGTTTTATGGAAAGACACGGAAAGACACATATTTTAATTACACACCTGCACAAACTAATCAAAATGCACAATAACTTATTAAACTAATCATTTAAACTATATATATAATATTTTGAAAAAGAGATAGGGCAATCAAGTTAGAATCAATACAAATGGAGGAAGCCTTTGAATCAATAAAAGGAAGTTAAATAAACTACATGTCCATATGTATTTGTATGTTGCATATAAGCTCCATGTATGTAAATGTGAAAGAAAGGGTACTTTATATAATGAAAGTGAGTTGGATAGATATGCATTACAGTGAGGAGATCTAATATTTCCATGGGCAATTAAGGCAGTGCACAAAGGTAGAGTTAGGTTGGACAGCTAGGCATGGTCTTTTTGCCAGGACATTGCAGGCCCTAGCATGATCCAATCTCTCTGGCATAGCCTAGCCTAATTAAAACATGCAACTAGATTCCCCACATGAAATGGAGTGCCAGAGTGTGGCTTCCAGGCAGGGAGTTGGCATGTTCCAATACTCTAACGTGGTTCCCACCTTAATTTACAAGACCCAATAAATTTCCTACTTAATTTACAAGACCCAATACAATGAATGGGCAAATTTTATCTGTCACAATCCAACCTTGTCCCTATACCATTGGTCAAAAGGGCCATCCATTCAAAGCCTGACTTTTTATATTGCCCGGTCACTGAAAACGCGTGAAAGGATATCTAGGGTTCCGAACAAAACGTGTCTCATAGGGCGATCGGGGATCGCGAGAACCGTGTGGCCGTGAAACCTAAAAGATTCTCTCCTCCACGACCGTTGTTTTGTTTGCAGAAATAAATTCCTACCCCGTCATTTCTCTTCTGATTAGCTCTTGAATCTCGCACCAGCTTCTTCGAAAGTACAAAAATACTCGCAGTTATATTCAATAAGCTCTTCAACATCTCAGTAATCTAGTGCACTCACTGATCTGATTGTGGAAGCCTTGAAACCATTGTTCAAAGCTCTGATCATTTTTTAATTGAGATTCGATGGCCAATCCGTTGACAGAAGAACAAATTGCGGAGTTCAGAGAGGCTTTCAGCCTGTTTGACAGAGATGGAGATGGTAACTGTTTTCTTCACCTAATCTTTCTGAATGGTTTTTTTTAATGGGGGCGTTGTATAACAGGCGCTCATATAGCTTTGTTTTTGGTTATCTTCGTTGTAATTTGTTAATCTCAATTATATTCTAAAATTACTGTTGTAGTTTGAACTTTGTAATGAGAAATCTTCTCAAACTCCGGCCAAAAATATGGTCGGAAAGAAGGTTAAATAAATACCTCTTATCCCAGGCCATGGTTCAGCCACCTTTGATAAGAGGTGGAAAGCTGCTTACACTGTACAACAACCTCTTATTCCAGGCCATGGCTCGTCCACCTCTCATCAAGAGGTGGAAAACTGCTTACACATAGCCCGATTCAAGGGTTTCTGGATGAATCAATGGCTCTGACAGTTAGAGGGACAGTACCAGGCTTTCATTCAATGGCTTTCATGCAATGGCTTGTTTTTAGTAGTTTATAATAATAATGATAATCTATTTTTAAGGTCACGGCTAAGCCAGAAACTAAATTGGTGTATGACATTTTTCAGCGATTTGACTAGTAAAATCTACACACCCTATCTCGTCTGGATTTGAACTTGCTACCTCTTAGGAGAAAACACATTCTTAACTATTAAGCCCACCCAATTTATCTTAATTCTGAATAACCTATCACAATGAAAAAACTGAAGTTATAACTCTAGTTTGAATTTTTTAATCTGTGTTTACATCTCCCATCCATCCAGAGAAGTAGAGCGCCTGACTTATTTCGATCCATTTATTCAATATCGGTTTTGTTTTTGCAGGTAGCATAACAACCAAGGAGCTGTCGACAGTAATTCGTTCTCTTGGCCAGAACCCAACAGAAGCAGAGATACAAGACATGATAAACGAAGTAGATACTGATGGCAATGGAACCATAGACTTCAGGGAGTTTTTGGATCTCATGGCACACAAAATCAAGGTACAGCAGATCTTTTAGTATTGGCTAAAATTTTTTTGCAGAGAACTTATTCAATGAAAATGGATGGACAGATTTTGAGGTTTTTCTTGTCTCAGGATTTGGATTCAGATGAAGAATTGAGAGAAGCGTTTAAAGTATTTGACAAAGACCAGAATGGCTACATTTCTGCTGCTGAGGTTAGTTTGATGAGTGCTGTTATGAGCCTAATTTACCTATTTATATGCAGTTACAGCCATTGAAGAGCATGTGGCTGAATAAATTACTGTGTGGGTGTATCTGTTTTGCAGCTTCGACATGTAATGATAAACTTGGGGGAGAAACTGACTGAAGAAGAGGTTGAGCTCATGATAAAGGAAGCCGACACTGATGGAGATGGACAGGTTAACTACGAAGAGTTTGTGAGGATGATGATGGGAGCATAATTACCAGAGCCAGTCAAAGAGGCCCATTAATTAGATAGGGATTACGCTTCTGTACATCAAAATAATGTATTCGCCCAATCTCTATGTTTGATGAGGCTTTAGATTTTTTGCATTTATTACTATTGTCAAAATTCATTTGTCTGTGTCTGTGTCTCTGTAAAGTACAAAAATGTGCATCTCACTGCCTAATCAGGTATATGGTGTAAAAGACCATCGAGGTATCTGATGTTCAGTCAAACATGATATTGAAGCTATTCTGAGGCCTTAATTTTCTCAATTTTCTCATTGTTTATGTTATTTTGATATTTATTTCAATTTTTCATAACAAGTAATATCTTAAAAACCATGGTTGAAGTAAATAAGGAAAGAGGCGTGGATCTCACAGATAGTTAACTCATATTTTTACATTTTAAAATTGAAAATTATCATTATATTTCTTTTATGAAAATTATCATTATATTTTTTTAACATAATAAAGTCAAAATAAGGAAATTAAAATGATACACATAATTTTTAGCTATTTTTCTTTTAAATGTCTTCTGTTTGGCTTTTCCTTTTTAGCTTTTCCTTTTTAATGTTCTCTTTTTCAGTTTTAATGTCCTCCTTTTAAATGTCTTCTGTTTGGCTTTTCCGTTTTAATGTTCTCTTTTTTCAGTTTTAATGTTCTCTTTTTAAATGTTATGTTTGGCTTTTCCCTTTTAATGTCCTCCTATTTCAGATTTATTGTCTTCCTTTTCAGTTTTAATGTCCTCTTTCTATTTCAAATTTATTATCTTCCTTTTTAGTTTTATAGATAACTTTAATTGTTTATATATTTAAAAATATATATATTTGGAACATAACTTTGGCACGCAAACTTTGTTGGAATATATTTTAAAAATATATATATTTTGGAACAAAACTAAAAACTCCATTGGCGCACTAAATTGAAACTAAAATATATTTTGGCCATAACTTTGGCACGCAAGCTTTGTTGGATTTGACATTTTCGATGGAAGTCTTGACAACAATGTCCTTAGACTCTAGTTTTCAATCTTAGTTATAAATCCTAGAAATTGTCAAGGAGCTATTATCAAAGGACGAGATCGTAATTACTGCCATCAACCCCGTTGGTGATGAAACTTTGGAAAATAAACATAATGAGAAAACATGAGCAATCAGTTGAACACATTCCAAAGAATTCTAAGTGAAATTGGGAAAATGGAGCCAAATCCACTATTATGGGACACTTTTTAATAGTTTCGGAAATTGTATATTGAGGAAATATGACATGAGGTGTAACAAATATTAAAAAAATTTAGTCAACATTTCATATTTCCAATAATCTAGACAACTTTATCTTATTGGAAATTGCTTATCTTTTCACGATTTGGGAAATAGTTTTTTGTGCTCATTTCAATTGAGTAAATTGAGTGCATTAAAGTGATAAGTTGTTATCTTTAGAGAAATGGAGAAGATGACTAGAGTGGTAGATTACTGAGATGAATGTTTCTAAGTGTTGAGAGGTGGAAATACTAACAACACTTAATATAAAATTCGACTAATTCTTCCCTAATTTTCTTATACATGTGGAAGAAGTTAGTGCTTGGCCTTGCATTAGCAGAAGTGCAAAAAGTGGGTAAGTTATGAATTTATGGGGGATGTAATATTCAAGTTTAAACTCAACATTGAGGATGATTACAAGCATTGGAAAGCTAATCTAGAGGAGAATGAATCAAGATATTTCCTTTTTGAAAAAGTACTTCTGATTGTTCCAAAAAATAAGAAGAATAGAGCCTTCATGCCTGCATAAATGTCATTTTTTTACATCCTCTTTTTCTTATTCCTAATCCATTTTCACTTACCTATGACCTTGTGTTAGTTTTTTTTAATGTTTATGTGTGGGATTTACACCCAAAGTGTTTTCCATTGCATTTCCTTAGTATTTCGTATGAATTATGGTTAAGTATTAGAGAAATAACATATTTTGCATTTATCTTTGAAAAAAGGTTAATCTATTGATTGTTGCAGAACCAGTTATCATTGTTGTTACTCCTACAACATAAAATATATAAAGTGGGTACTTGACATTTTTAATACGAGGCATAATCATGTCAACATAAGCCTACCCTCAAAATGCCTTGAAACAACCTAGATCATACTTTTTGAGAAATCAACATTTTATTATTTGTTGCAACACCCACACAATTGCTACAACACCGTTGTTGTGACACCATTGTTGCAACACCTCACAGCAGTTGTTGCAACACTTACGTAGTTGTTGCAACACCAACACACTTGCTACAACACCCACGCAGTTGCTGTAACACCGAAACTTTGTGCACCTTTGTTGCAACACCAAACTTTTGCTACGACACAGGTGTTGTTACTCCAAGAATATTACGTGGATAGTAGTGTCGCTTCACAAAATTCATTCTTCAACCATCAGTGACCATGGAAAATATAATTTATATGGTTTAATTATGGATAATGGATTTTCCATGTGCATAAATCCATTTTTCTACAATTTCATATTTTCCAATTTAATTTGGGTAGCTACAATTTATTTGTCGACTATCTCAAATTATAATTTTAATAGATTGAAGACAAATAAGGCAATTTGTTAGTGGATATGAATGCAGATTTGATTTTCCACACAATATCCGAAGATCTCCATGGAATATATTATGGACATAAGAAGTCAAACATTACTAAAAACCATTTGGGATGTGTGTTGACCAAGTTGTTATAACCTACATTTCCAAATTTGAATTTGACTTCAAAGGCATCCTAAATTCAAATTCAAGAGGAGTTAAAAAGAATCTTGGAATTCTTAAGGATATTTGAACTATGTATTTATTAGCAAATTGTTAGCAAACCACATGAGAAACTTGTGGATCTCATTTACTATTTCCTAATTGTTATCAAACCACATGAGAAACTCGTGGATCTCATTTATTATTTGTTTAAAATGAATGTGTGTATAAAAGAGAGTTCCTTCTCCATTCTACGAGGAGGACTCTTGGAGCACAAGTCCAATTTCTGATGGACTAGAAATATATTTTCTGAATTTTCATTTTAATTTATATTTTAGTTTTATAATTTCTACAATACGTAATTAGAATTGATTTATTTGTATTATAGATCAGTTGTAGATAATTAATTAAATTAATTTATGTTTCACATGTAGTGAGTGTTGATATAAAATAATATTAACACTTTGTACTATGGAGGTAGTGCCCACTCCAATAGAACAAAGTGGTGTAGGTAGTTTTCTTTAATTTCTTGTTGTGTAATTTAATTATGCAATTGTTCAATCAGGAAGGATTTATTCAATTGTTTCCATAATTAATTTATTATTGTGCAATTCAATTCATTCATGCAATTAATCATTCATGCGGGATTGTATCTGTTTATGCAATTGATCATTCACGTGGGATTGCAGATTGGGTTTGCATTCTTTAATTTTTTTGAATAAATGTGTTGAACGTAATGATTATGTTTATTGTTCTGAGTAATGACAATGATCATCTTGGCAAGGATAATCTTGGCAAGGATAAGTTTAGTTTGTTTTCATTTCTTGCAATTTCAATTACATTCAAACCAGGGTTACAAGACTAAGTGCTTCCAGACCAACTGAATTAGTTTAGTTGCAAATTCAATTACATTCAGACAAGAGTTACAACACTAAGTGCTTCCAGGTCAATTGAATTAGTATAGTCGCAATTTCAATTACATTCATACCAGGGTTACAACACTAAGTGCTTCCAGGATGGATGAATTAGTATAGTTGCAATTTCAAATACATTTAATCGAGGTTACAACACTAAGTGCTTCCAGACCAGTTGAATTAGATTAGTTTGTTTTCATTTATTGTAATTTCAATTACATTCAATCGGGGTTACAACACTAAGTGCTTCTAGGCCGGTTGACTTAGCTTAGTTTACTTTCCTTTTAGTGTGTGTAGATTTTATTTCTTGTAGTTTGTAGAGCCTTGCCAAAATTTGTGAATTGTCTATAATCTCCTGGGAAATTAATTGTTGATTCTAAGACTACATAGAAAACCAGTGGAAGAATAGAGTGAAACCTATAGATATAGTGCACGGTAACTCTCAAGTTCCATACGAATCCCGGATTGATAATTAAATGCACAGTCTTTCTAAGTGTCTTTCTGAGAAATTAGAAAGGTATTTAAAATGTCTATTATTTTTGGTGCCATTCTTGAGGAGTTACCAAAGATGCATTTTCATTATTGCATTGGTTTCAAATTCATAGATGCACTTTCATTCTTGCATTGGTTTGAAATTTATAAGTGCATTTTCATTCTTACATTGGTTTGAAATTCATAGGTGCATTTTCATTGTTGCATTGGTTTGAATAGTATTCGTTTACTTAGATACATTGACCGAGTTACTAAATAATTTGTTGTTGTGTAGTAAGAGTCACTCATAGTACTAATCTCGCTTTTGCAGGAAGTTTGGAAGGAGGAAATAAAAGCATCGGTGAATGAAGATAAGGACCCAAGGGGATGACAAAGCCTTTAAATTTGATTCTGGTATGTGAGCTTTGAAAATTTCAATTTTTTTGTTGGACATGAAAGTAAAATTATTAGATGAGATGTTTTTTTCCATATATTCTTCTCTTCTTCCTCCACTCTTATGACATTATTCTTTCTCATATTCCCCCTCTCCTCCTCCCTCCCTTGTTCCTTTTCCATCCACTAACCCATGGTTATTTTCTTCAATACACCCAATCTCTTTGTTTTGTGGGAATTGTGTGATAAATCAATGAATCAGTGTTTAAGGAATTAACGGTTGGCAACAGTATATAATGATTTTTTAGTCTACTTGGTAAAGTGTAGTTACATGTCTCATATCCTTTATTTTCTTGGTGAAATATTTTTGCATTATAAGTCCTCAGTGACAGTTCCATCAAAGAATGTAAGATTGATGTTGGTACATCTTGTATCCAGACTATTCTCCTAGAAAATTGGCAAACATTATGGTTGGATACCTAGGTGTCTTGGTAGATGGGAATATGTTCATAGGATGACCAATGAATCGGTCTTTACTTCTAGGTTGATGTTTGGCCCTAGAGTAAAATAGTTTCCTTATCAACCTTATACCAGTGTTTGACCCAAAGGTACAGTTGGTTACCAACTGGTATATTGCTCCAAAATCACAGTCTTCAAGTTAATAGAGGAGCCTCATCATCTAATAGATTTAAACCAAGTTTTCTCCATAGACTTACATGTTTCATATTCTCTAATTGTTTCTTGGTGAATGACTGGCATACTATAAATAATGTAGATTTAAAATGATACATCCTGTATCCAGAAAATTCTCCTAAAGAACTGGCAAGTACCATGGTTGGGTGCTTGGGTGTCTCAGTAGATGGGAATATGTCCATGGGATGATCAATGGTTCATTAATTACATCTAGATTGATGTTCATCCCTGGAGTACAGTAGTTTCCCAATCAATCTCATATCGATGTTTGGCCCAAAGGTACGATTGGTTCCTAGCTGGTATATTGCTCCAATTCATAGACTTATAAGTGAACACTAACAGAATCATCATTTGATTAAGCCAAATTCTAATTTTCTTCAACATTTTTTTACAAATTTCCTAAGAACATAGTTGGATTTGGCCTTCTAATTGCCCAACATCACGTTTGGTACCTCAAATCATTTCATATTATAAGTAATGGATCACTTCATGGACTCCCGCGATGGTTATGCCAGGATCTCATTGCTACCATATTCTTGATTTAGTTATTGGTTTTGCATTTTGCTCCAAGTCTTGTCAAGGTCATCTTACTCAATCTAGGCACTGGACGCTTTAATTTTTGGTATGTGAATACCTTATATTGAAAATCATACTCCTGCAAAAATTCATATACATCCAGATCATAATGTGGAGATATCTTGTTGATCAAATTCTTGTAGCATCTTGGCTTATTAAATTTACTAAAAACACAGTTGGGACAGTCCTTATTTTGAGAGACCATATGGGCATATTTTTAAAACATGTTTCTATTTTAAAATATCCCTTGAAGTATATTTTCTAACCCAATTTGAATTTTTCAATTTGGATATCAAACAAAAAAGATATGGTCAAAACACTTACCAAATGTCAAGCGGGAAATTCAGGAACAGAGTTGGGAAAGTCAATTTTTGGGAGACATATGGGGCGAATTTTTCAAACATGTTTATATGTTATATTCTCTTATGAATATAGTTTACAATGCAATTTTAATCTCCTCATTTCGATATCATATGATAAACTTATCCTTAAAATACTAACTTCATATGATAAACTTATCCTAAAATACTAACTCTTCATCATAAACTACCAAGACTGCCAAGCTTTATTTCATCTATTCATTGGCTCATTTGATTTGTCAATTCTTCTTGTTTTCAAAACATGTTTACATTGGAGATACCTAAATTAAGTTACTTTCATCTCCAAATGGAATCATGTATATATGTCATCAAACCAAAAATATATACCCAAAATCGTGATTGTTGGTCTAGGGTGAAAATCAAAAGCAAGTATGTCATGCAACTTGTTCCATAGCATGTTTGGCATATCATTTCATGACACTTTCAAAGCCTATTTATAATAGAGATATCCCTATAAATATATTTTAATTCGGATTTGGAATCACTTCAATCAGACATTAGATAAAGAAGTTATCAGCAAAACATTGTTGGGTAGTTTAAGGTGGCCACCACTCCTCAGCAAGTAAAAAAATGGATTTTTCTTTGTTTATCATTCTTGGATCTTATTTATATGCACTATTTGTAAAACAAATTATATATTTATTGGATGATGAAATAATTCACACCTTTCTTATTCCATGATCTCATGTTTTTATTGCAAGTAAGTGCTAGTTTTTTGCAAGTCCTAGGAAGATTAAGAAGTTCAAACCATACACAAGTGATTCTTGAAGACAAAATTGTATACCAAAGGGGAAGGCCATCTAGACATCCACAAAAGAATATGCAAAATCATGATATGTTGACTCCTTTCATGCCCCATGATTTGAAGCTCAAACTCCTAGGAGTTTGCCCCAACAATGTCTCAACTAAAGACAACAACAAGAAAAAAATGTGTAGATGGATCAAGAATGAGATGAACGAAGAATTGATTTGAAAGTGAAGTAAAGTTCAGTGTTATAGAAATCAAGTTCCATTGTCACATCACCAATACCCTTCCTACAAATGAATCATTTTTGTTCATTCATCGATACCATGGTATGCCTATGCATTTCCTTCCTCCTGATTCGAAATAATTGCATGTTGAAGTTAATGAAGTTCTTTTGATTATGTGGTTTCCCTTGAAGCTTGACTTTTTTGTTATAATATCTTTTGGATAACCATTATTATTAAACCACAAATTAAACCTCATTGCTTTCTACTTCTTTCTCTGACCATCCCTAACCCATGCAATAAAGTGACTTAGATCGCCTACAATGTTAAGTCACCTTCTTATCCCATTATCTTCCTTAATAAATTTGATGGTGAAAACCTGTCTTGGGCATCATCAGACCTTGGAATGATTGAAAACCAACTTGCTAGTGGGTATTCCTAGGGAATGAAAAAATTTCTAACTGTGAAAACCCTCTGGACACAATTAGATAGATATTTTCTGAAAACCAGCTTGTTGGTGGGCAAGGTTTGCAAATAAAATAAGAAATAAACAATTACATCCAAGTTTCTCTCTGCAAAATATTCCCAAGTTTCACCACTCCATCAGAAGGTTGTTCCAGATCTCATTCTACAACTCACATTGTGATCCAAGATTCCAAGATCCACATTGTTCTTTCTTGCATAATTTTAGATCATTGTGGACCATATCAGGATATCATACATTTGTTCCAAAGATCATGGACTTCTTAGGTAGGTGCATGTATGTTTATTTTTATTTTATTTAATATTAATTCATTGGATGTTATGGATTTGTATTTGGAAAATCACTGAGGTCTATGTCCTACTTCCTCATATTTTGACATTTCACGGGAGTGGACAATATCTTCAATTTGGGGGGGGGGGTGACACCACTACCCTTTCACATCAAACCATCCCTCGCCATTCTTATATTCAACTCCACTCCAATATCCATGCATGAGAAGGACTACACGTTGCACTGTTGTTGTTCCACAAGAACCAACAATAGAAGGCATTGCTATTGTCACACAAGAACCAGTAGTAAGAACAATAAAATACCTTGTTGTTGCCACATAGGAACCAACAATAAGAAGAAAAAAAAAGGCATTGTTATTGCTCCACAAGAAACAACAATAGAAAAATAAGCATCTAAAAAGGAACAACCTAAAACACTATTGAAAAAGAAGAACATGCTCCTCTAACAACCAACATTCATATATTTCTTGACTAATCTATGAGCATTTTTAGGTCCACATAACTGAACCAGAAGTCATATTGCATTAAATATGGTGTTGAGCAACATATATTCCAACAGTCATAGGCTCCATTTGCAAGATTTCTTTCAAGGTACGTCTAATGTCAATATCAGTATTTCATAGAAGGATGCAGTGTTGTATGAGGACATGCAACAACCTTGATTCGGGGGGGGGTGGATTTTTTTGCACTTCATATTCAATGCAAGTTTGTTGTAGATGAGGAGAACATTTTTTTTCTTTGGTAAAATGTTTTCAATTTGGAGGAGTAACGATTGTTGTGCATTCCATACTTAACACAATATTGTTTTCTTGTCCTTTCCATTTGATAGAAAATTATTCAGTTTAGGGGGAGAAGGGAACATTGTTACAGAGAGAGGAATAGACTGCACCATAAGAACCTCACAATAGTTGTTGCAACACCAAAAAGCTACTACTACACAAGAACTAGTAATAGGAAGCCATGTTGATGCTACACAAGAACCAGTAGTAGGAAATAAAACATTACCATGTCATGAGATTTAAATTATGATGATTTGTTGTTGCTCATGTGATAACACTATTGTTGCTACTCCATTTTCTATGTTATAAGTAGAGAAGGATTTTTTCATATCTCAAAATATGTGCATCAATTAGTCATGATTTTTGGTGCAGAGAAGAAATAAAATAGGACAAGTATACTTCCAAAATTTCACAGAAAAACAGTTTGTAGTTTGAGAGAAAACAGTTAAAGAAATTTATTGCAACACCTCCATGTTTGTTGCAACACCTCCAAGTTTGTTGCGACGCCTCCAAGTTTGTTGCAACTCCATTGGGTTTGATGTAGATTCACCAAAATTTCTTGAAGATGCTAATATTGAAGTTTGAAGGATGGTTCATGATAACTTATAGCAAATGGAAAAATGTTAACAACAAAGAAGGGCATGAATTGGAAAGAGAGAAGTATTTGTACATCATGATTGATACATAGGTACTAAGTTGCATGAGGACATGCAACATATTTAGTTTGGGGGAGATGACAAGTTGCATAAATGTCATATTTTTACATCCTCTTTTCCCTATTCCTAATCCATTTTCACTTACTTATGACATTGTATTAGTTTTTTTTAATGTTTATGTACGAGATTTAGACTCAAAGTGTTTTCCATTGCATTTCCTTAGTATTTTATATGAATTATGGTTAAATATTAAATAAATAACATATTTTGCATTTATCTTTGAAAAATGGGTTGGTTTGTTGATTGTTGCAGAACCAATTGTTACTCCTACAATAGAAAATATATGAAGTGGGTACTTGAGATTTTTAATATGAGGCATCATCATGTCAACGTAAGTATATCTTCAAAATATATCAACAACTCAGATCATACTTTTTTAGAAATTAGCATTTCATTATTTGTTGCAACACCCACACAGTTGCTACAACACCAACACAATTGCTACAACATTGTTGATGTGAAGCCATTGTTGCAACACAAGAAGCTACAACACCTCACAACATATGCTACAACACCAATGTAGTTGCAGCAAAATTCACACAATTGTTGCAACACCCACGCAGTTGCTACAACACCAACACGGTTGTTGCAACACCCACGCAATTGTTGCAACACCAGAACTTTATGCGCCTTTGTTGCAACACACGTGTTGTTAATCTAGGAATATTGTGCGGATGGTAGTGTGGCTTCACAAAATTCAATCTTCAACCACCAACAACCATGGAAAACATAATTTATATGGTTTAATTATGGATAATAGATTTTCCATGTGCATAAATCCATTTTTCTACAATTTCATATTTTCTTATTTAATTTGGGTAGCTACAATTTATTTGTTGGCTATCTCAAATTATGATTTTAATAGATTGAAGACAAAGGAGACAGTTTGTTGGTGGATATGACTGCAGATTTGATTTTCCACACAAGATTTGAAGATCTCCATAGAATATATTATGGATCTAAGAAGTCAAACATTTCTAAAAGCCATTTGGGATGTGTTTTGACCAAGTTGTTATAACCTACATTTCCAAATTCGAATTTGACTTCAAAGGCATCCTAAATTCAAGAGGAGTTAACGAGAATCTTGGAATTCTTAGACAAGTTGTTAGGAAGGATCTTGGAATGATCTATTTATTAGAAAATTGTTAGCAAACCACATGAGAAACTTGTGGATCTCATTTATTATTTGCTAATTGTTACCAAACCACAAGAGAAACTTGTGGATCTCATTTACTATTTATTTCAAACAAATTTGTGTATAAAAGAGAGTTCCTTCTCCATTCTATAGAGAGGACTCTTAGAGAACAAGTCCAATTTATATTGGAATTAAAGTATATTTTCTGAATTTTTTCATTTTAATTTAGATTTTAGCTTTAAAATTTCTACAATATGTGATTAGAATTGATTTATTTGTATTATAGATTAGTTGTAGATAGCCCGGTGGGTTAGCTCGAGTGGTTGAGTGTTGTGGTTATTTCGAATGAGGTCTTGGGGTCAAGTTTTTAGCGAGCTATTGTTGCTCTTGATGAGATTGTTGAGCCTCACTCGATGTCCCCACCAGGTTAGGCCCATAATCAGGCTAACGGTTTACCCTATTTACCATCCACAAAATGTGGGGAGGTTTCTCGCGATTTCTTCCATAAAAAAAAAAATAGTTGCAGATCAATTAATTTATGTTGCACATGTAGTGAGTGTCAATATAAAATAATATCGGCACAATGTTCTATGGAGGCAAGGCCCACTCCAATAGAACAGAGTGTTGTAGATAGTTATTTTTAATTTCTGGTTGTGTCATTTAATTTTGCAATTGTTCATTCATGAAGGATTGTATTTGTTTATGCAATTTAACATTCATGTGAGATTACAGATTGGGTTTGCATTCTTTAATTTTTTTGAATAAATGTGTTGAACGTAATGATTATGTTTGTTGGTTCGAGTAACGACGATGATCATCTTGGCAAGGATTATTTTAGTTTTCTTTCATTTCTTGCAATTTCAATTACATTTAGACTGGGTTACAACACTAAGTGCTTCCAGTCCGACTAGATTAGTTTAGTTTCAATTTCAATTACATTTAGATCGAGGTTACAACACTAAGTGATTCCAGGTCAATTGAATTAGTATAGTCGCAGTTTCAATTAGATTCGGACCGGGGTTACAACACTAAGTGCTTCCACTCTGGTTGAATTAGTATAGTTGTAATTTTAATTACCTCCAATCAAGGTTCAACACTAAGTGCTTCCAAGCCGCTTGAATTAGATTAGTTTGTTTTAATTTCTTGCAATTTCAATTAAATTCAATCGAGGTTACAACACTAAGTGCTTCCATGCCGATTGAATTAGCTTAGTTTACTTTCCTTTCAAGATGTGTGGATTTTATTTCATGTAGTTTGTAGAACCTTGCCAAAATTTGTGAACTATATATACTCTATTGGAAAAAGTGATTGTTGATACTATGACTACATAGCAAACTAGTGGAAGAATAAAGTGCAACCTGCATATACAATGCACGGTAACTCACAAGTTCCTTTCGAATATCGAATAGATAATTAAATGCACAGTCTTTCTAACTATATTTTTAAGAAATTAGAAAGGTAATTAAAAAGCTCGTCACTTGAGATGAAAAAAAAATGTCTTATGTGCATGATCTCCAAAGTCCCTTGAACTTGGAATAAGGGATATGTGATGGAACTAGGAGTATATAGAAGCACAAATGAGCCTGAAATGATTTCATACCTTTCATAACGGAGTAGTTTAGAAATAGGACAACACTCTTTAATATGTAGGATTACTCAAGTTGAGATCCTAAGACTAATGCATGATAACAAGAGAGTTAAATGTGATGAACAAAGGCAGTTGAGCTAAGAGACTACAATTAGCATATGCAACCTAAATTGCAGAGAAGTGTTTTTGGTGCTCTTGGTTATTATATGAAGAAATATGGCAATGCTAAGTAAAAGGAATACAAAAGATACCAGCTTATATAGAATGCCAACCTCACACATAAAAGAAGGATGTATGTTCTTAACTCCCTAAGTTAATGAATGCAACCATGAAGTGGAAAGTTGCAGACTATGAGCCCATAACTTAGTTATAAGAACCATAAAGTGAAATATGAACTTCGATTCACTTGGAAGTTGTTATTGAGGAAATGAATCACTTCACTATGTGGTATTGTCTTACTAGACATAGTTGAACTTGGTTGATAATTTTCTATGAAAATGAAGAGAAATTTCCATAACTGGATAAAACTCAAGATAAGGGCAAGGATGCAAATTTCTAGATTATGGGGCAACACCAAAATTTGTCCATTGTCAACAATTCTTTTATGATTATGATGGCACCCTAAATTTAAGTTTTTTGTAGAAGAGTTGTATGATTTCAAAAATAGCAAGCATAGTTTTATGTGTATGGTCTAAGAATTGTTAGTTGGGTGAGAAAATCATAGTCGATGATTCATTGTGTGATTGGCAATAAGTCCATGGAGTAAATGAAATATGTTATGGAAACCCTTGCTATACAAAGGAATTGGAAGGGAGAATTATGTATTTCATCTTTTTGTGTGTTGTTTATATTTCTCTAGATTGAGGAATGTGATTATGTGAAATTTAATAATTAAGGCATACAAATGTTGAAAAATGCAAGAGAGAAGATCTCTTGGAATGCAAATGCACAAGTAAACATATTGATTATAAATGTGCATATAGATTTGCATGGGAATATATGGTGTTACATATGTACTAATTGTGGCACGATGACAAATTGTTGTTGTTGTTAGTTGTGGCATGATGACCCACTAGATGTTCACTTTGTGCAGCAACAAAAGGAATGACAAAGCATTTGTTTTTGGAATGTATATTTACTAAGAAGTTATAGCGGATTGCCTTTGAAGACTTGGGAAATAAATTCAAACTCCCAATACTAGAGACAAATGATCTTAACTTGGAAATCCTACTATCTTGGTAGCTTGATGCACAAACAATTGCTAAAAAGAGTCTAGGTTGCAATGCCAAAATACATGTTCTAGAAAATCTAGTTAGTAAGGAATCATGCCATATTTAAATAAGAAATTGTTAGTCCAAAGAAATGTGTCAGTAAATTCAAAGGCTTGTTGCGTGAGATGATTCGATCAAACGGATGGAGTAGGGTTTATCTCTATATTAAAATATGAAGTAGAAGAAAAGAGTCAGACCCAAGATTTAATTTTGGCTCAACCCAAGAATTAAAGTGTAGGTAAGAAGACCAAGATGAATGGAAAAATGATAGCTCATAATGGGGGATGCAAACTTACAAGGGTGGAAGGAAGTGTGAAAACAAATATTCTCTTTTTTTATGAATCCGAGAAAGGTAATCCAGGGGTGGTATTTGTGTGTGAATTGAGGGGGGGAAGGGGGAAATATTCAACCCCAATCGAAAAAAATATAGTGCATTTTTGTGGGGATTATGATCTAAACAAATAACAAGGTTTAATAATTATCTCTATACAAATTTATTTCCATATTAAAAGATAAAGGGGTTCTAAGAGAAATGGTGGTGGGGGATCAACAATAATAAATAAGAACTCTAAACCATAAAAACCCTCCAAAGAAATTCAAACTTTATAGTCTTGCATAAAGAATCTTATTAGAGGCTTGAGACTTTGAGATAATTGAGAACATAGTTACCAACTTAACGAGAATGTGACCTCAAAACGAGAACTCTAGCCCTTAAAACCCATAATTTTGCATAAAAAACATGAAAATCAACCCCCAAATCAAAATGTGGTGCTACCGGCAGCACCATTTTTTTAAACGTGGTCAAAATTACAACATTTTTCGAACATGGCCTTCGAAACTCAGACAGTAGCTCAGAAAAAACCTTAAAATCAACACCTAAATCAAAAAGTCATGCTACTTAAAAAAAATTGTTTTTTCCTAAACATGAAAATCATAGTTATTTGCGACCTAGTTGAAATTGTGATAATGACAAAAAAAAACCTATGTAAATAAACAACCTAAAATTGGACTCCAAATGGTCCCGTGAAAATTTATTTACAAATTTTATTTTTTATTTTTTTAATTTACATTAAAAAACAAATAAATAGAAAGAACAAAATCTTCACAAATAAATTATTTTTTTTAAATGACCAAAAACCACATTTAAAAAGTTATATTATAAATTCAATTAAAAAATTAAAAAAAAAAGGAGTTAAAAAAACATTGTGAAAATGAAAAAATAAAATAAAAAGACACCAAAAAAATTTAAAATTTTCCTCCAAAAACAATAATTTAAAAAAGAATTATATATATTTTTACAAAAGAATTATTAAAAAAACCTTTAAAATGTAATTTAAAATTAAAAAAATAAACAAACAAACAAAAAATATTTAAAATGACTAAAAAAAATAACAAAATTCAAAAAAATATATATTTAAAATAAAAAATATTAAAAAATCTTGAACTAAAACTTTAAAATT
This sequence comes from Picea sitchensis, assembly GCA_010110895.2. Lineage (NCBI taxonomy): Eukaryota > Viridiplantae > Streptophyta > Pinopsida > Pinales > Pinaceae > Picea > Picea sitchensis. The sequence continues at coordinate 171,468 of SNQJ01S0012733.1, read as the reverse complement.
AAAATAAAAGACAAAAATTCAAAAATATATATTTTAAAAACAATATTTAAATGAAAACAAAACAATTTTAATAAAATCAATAACGAAATAATGAAATAATAAAATGAAAATTTTAAAACCAATTTTAAAATAAACTTCTAAACATATTAAAAAAAAAAAATTAAAGAAAATTAAAAACAATTTGAAAATACAAAAACTATCAATTTTAATTGAAACTAAAGTAAAAAAATAGAAAAAGAAAATATAAATAACATTTAAAACAAAAAAAATAAAATACAATTTTGCAATTGAAATAACATAAAATTTTAACTAAAATTAAAACAACAAAAAAAATTA